>RSEF01000031.1:65821029-65858477 GCA_003993805.1 Himantopus leucocephalus
GTAGTGAGGGGCCCAGAACTGAACACAGTACTCAAGATGGGGTACTCGATATGTACCAGCTAAGCCTGGTTCTAGCACCACGTGGTCTTGAGTAAATTATCTCTTTTCACTTACCCACCTATAAAATAAGAATAAAATATATTAGGGCACTGCAGTAGCAGAATTGTCAGTAGCAACATCTTTTTGTAATATGGATACCTAGCAGTGCTTAATATTTTTCATTATGAAAAGGATTCATTCTTTTCCTGAACAGTTCCAGCACCTTCACAGTTTGAAGGTGGTAGAAGCTGAGTGTATCTCCCGTGGTCTGCTTAGTTTTCCTCAGTCCCCTCAGTGGTCCTGCATAGTGTTAGGGGAGCCTTCCCACAAGACTGTGCTTTACACAGACAGCTCATTGTGTGCTAGAAGTGGAGAACTTGGTGTCTTCTTTTAATTGAAGCTCCTTGAAAAGAAAAAGCCATCAATGGAAATTACATGAATAGTTAAAAGATTTGTGACGGTTACAAAGTCAAGTGCTTTACAATTAAAAGATGGGAGAGCCACTTCATGCTGTCGTCGCTCTTCCCCTTTTTGGCAGGTTGCATGGTGGTCAGGGATGTTTAGCAGATATCCTTGGCTTGTTTGCTAATGGAGGTGGAAGGCACATAGATAACCAGGTCCCTCGTATTGTTTCTTTAGCCTGTTATGCAGGATGTGGAAAAGGTGGAAGTACTGAATGCCTTCTTTGCCTCAGTCTTTACTAGCAAGACTGGCCTTCTTGGGGAGTGGAAGGTTGGAGCAAGGAAGATGTATCCTTGGTGGAAGAGGATCACGACAAGGAATACTTCAGCAAACTGGACATACATAAATCATAGAATCGTAGAATTGTCTAGGTTGGAAGGGGCCTTAAAGATCATCAAGTCCCCATTAACCTAACACTGCCAAAAACCAACACTAAACCATGTCCCTAAGCACCATGTCTACCCATCTTTTAAATACCTCCAGGGATGACAACCAAATCCATAGACACTGATGGGTTGCACCCACGAGTGCTGAGGGACCTGGCAGATGTCATGGTGAGGCCACTCTCAAGAGACTTTGATCAATCAAGGTGACTGGGAGAAGTACCTGAAGATTGGAGGAAAGTAAATGTCACCCCCGTCTTCAGGAAGGGCAAGAAGGAGGACCCAGGGAACTACAGGCTGGTCAGCCTCACCTCAGTCCCTGGGAAGATGCTTGAGCAGCTAATCCTGAAAACCATTTCCAGGCACATGAAGGACAAGAAATTCATCAGTAGTAGTCAGCATGTTGGGGAAGTCATGCTTGACCAACTTGATAGACTTCAATGAAGAAATGTCTAGCCTGGTAGACGAGGGGAGAGCAGTAGATGGTGTCTACATAGGCTTCAGTGAGGCCTTTGACACTGCCTCCCATAAGATTCTCTCAGAGAAGCTGTTTATGTACGGGCTGGATGAGCAAGCAGTGAGGTGGACTGAAAACTGGCTGTATGACCAAGTCCAAAGTGTTGTGACCAGTGGAACAAAGTTTAGTTGGAAAACAGCGACTAGCAGTGTACCCCCAGGGCCAAATCTGGGTCAAGTCCTGTTTAACATCATCATTAATGATCTGAGTGCACCTTCAGCAAGTTTGTAAGTGACATAACACTGGGTGGAGTGGCTGATATGCCAGAGGGTCATGCTGCCAACCAGAGGTACCTCAACAGGCTGGAGAAGTGACAGTAATCTCTCAAGTTACTGCACTGACGTGCAAAGCCCTGCACCTGGGGAGGAACAACCACACACACCAATATATGCTGGGAGCCACCCAGATGGAAATTGGCTTGGCAGAAAAGAACCTGGGGGTTTTGGTGGACGCCAGATTGAACATGAGACAGCAGTGTGCCCTTTTGGCAAAGGCAGTGAGTGATGTCCTGGGCTGTGTTGTCTTTCAGGTTGAGGGAGGTGATCCTTTCCATCTACTTAACACTGGGCTCCCCAGTATGAGAGAGACATGGACATGCTGGAGAGAGTCCAACAAAGGGCCACAAAAATGAGAATGAGATTGGAGCATTTCACATGAGAAAAGGCTGAGACATCTGGGACTGTTTAGCCTGGAGAAGGAAGGCTCAAGGGGAGAGCTCATCAATGTATATAAATACCTGCAGGGAGGGTGCAAGGAGGATGGAGTTAGGCTCTTTCCAGAGGTGCCCAGGGACAGGAAAAGGGGCAACAAGCACAAACTGAAACACAGGAGGTTCCTTCTGAACATCGAGAAACACTTTTTCACTGCAAAAGTGACCAAGCACTGGCACAGGTTGCCCAGAGAAGTGGTGGGGTCTCCATCCTTGGAGATATTCAAAAGCCGCCTGGACACGGTCTTGGGCAACTGGCTCTAGCTGATGCTGCTTGAGCTTGGGGTTTGGACCAAATGACCTCCAGAGGTCCTTTTCAACATCAACTGTTCTGTGGTTCTCTGAAACGGCAAAAAAAAAAAAAAAGGGGGACATTATAATTAATACAGACAAGGCAACACTGACTAGCCTGCCAGACTAGTGTCTGCCACTGTGCTGGTGGCCTTGTATGGTGCTAACCACGAAACCCAAATCATTATGTAGCAGGTAGCCACAAAAGCTTTATGCTTTCACGCTTAGGTTGTCTACATTGAGCCTTTCAGCATCTGATATGTAGAAGAAATTAACTGCAGAGAGAGCTGTCTCCCACTTCTGGCAGAGATCAATACAGTCTGGAGATATGGGCTGATAGGCAGGTACTCCCATGTGCTGTTTCTGATCCTGGCCCTTCTGCTGCATTATTCTGTGGCTTCCCGTAATTCCCTTTGTCTCTGTTTCCAATTTCTGAATGGGGATAATAATCCTTTTTCATCTTGTAGTGGATATCGTGAGTGAATTAATGAATGTTTGTGAAACACTTGGACAATACTGATGAGCTTCCTCGAAAAAACAGTAAAAGTATAAATGATCTTCCATTCACTACAGGGCTTAGACAGACTGAAATAAGTAAGATTTAGACTGGCTAAATGTTGCGTAGGGGAAGACAAGAAAGGGAAATAGCCAGCTGATATTTCTGAGTAGTTCTGGTTGTGCTCTGCATGAGGTAGGTATTCTTTTGTAAAACATCAGGGTGTGCATCAAAATCAGTACAAGCAAATGAATGTCCCCATGCATAAATTTTGTAACATTGTTTTTGATGTAGTGAGGTTTATTTCTTTAACATGGTTTCAAAAATGTAATTCAGTTTTTGTAAAGGGCTTTTGGAATCTCTGAAAGAAAACACTACAAAGTTAGAGCTTAAAATAATATGACTACTTCTGTAGCTGGCGTTTCTGCCATTATCTCATCCCACACTTGTGTTAGAGCACTAATATCTGTACAACTGAGTGCTAATATTGGGTCATATCTGCTGCCCATATTATTTAAAACGAGTGGTATTGGATAGCAGTACTGTACCTAGGAGATCATTGCATAGCTGTGGAAGTGCAGTTGCAGTCTGTTTCTGATTTCTCAAATGGAAAAATAATGACAGTTTCAGAAGACTACATTCTGATGTCAGGGGCATAGATGCCTCTCAAGAATAATTTAGCTGTTTTTTCACTGAATTTTCCATTTTCCACCAAACCTTAACTGAAATGAAAAGTTCTTGTTTGACAGTGCTTAAATTTACAGTAGTTTACACTGTTTAACTTCTGAGAACAATGTCATAGGCTATGTCTAGGGAATAAGGTATGAAAAATTGTCAAGTTTTTGTCCTTTCTTCATTTTAATTTTATCAAAATAAAGATATTTGCACAGATGTTAATGGTCAAGTGCCATTGCTAATTATGAGAAAAGTTAATATTTGCAGTAAAGTTGTTAAGTGCTTTTTAATAGCATTTGTTTGCTTTAAAAGTAAACACCTGCAATATATGCATGCAGTCAAATTTGTGTGACTCATCAAGTAGTCTCAAATGAAAGTGGGCTGCTCTGAGTGACAAGGAGAATGAGTTCTTGTGAGTGAGTTTTTGAGTTCAAGGTTTGGGTTTTTGGCCCGTGGCCACAGTATGCACAGATATATGCTCCGTGTGATGTGCCCTGCCGAAGGCTGAGTCAAGTACCAAATGGCAGTGTAATGCTGGTTACCCACTGGTGCCCCTGATCCTGACCGTCAGTAAAACCCGCTTTACAGCAACGGGAGGTTTCACTTTGAAATTTGGAGTGTTACAGTTTGTCAGAGTTTAGCCATTGAATGTCCCAGTGAATGTCAGTGTGCAAAGGATGGGGCAGTAGAGTTGATTTCCCAGAAGATAAAAAAAACAGCAAAAAAAAAGGTGCAGGTGGAGGACAGAATAGGAAAGTGGTTTGGCCCTTGTTTCAGAGAAAACAGTCCTTCCGGACATGAGCAGGGCAGTGCATAGACTTCACACAAATGGTGGATACACTTGACATATTGTGACCCTTGCAGGGAATGTTACTTACATAGGAGTTTTCCCTTAAATTTATAATTAAAACTCACATGAAGCAAAAGATCATCATGGGACTAAATGCAGGATATATGTTTTGGCAGGCAAATGTAAATGAGGCAAGTTCTAAATTTCTAACTTCAAATGCAGCATTTGAATGTTACAAACTTAAGAGAGTACCGTTTGGCATTAGTTCTTTCCCAGGATATTTCTAAAAGTAATTGAACAGACCACTATGGGACTACAAGGTGTTGAAATTCTAATGGATGATTATTGAATTTGGGTTGAGGAATTTAAATGAGAAAATGAAAGATGCAGGGAAGTGTTTGAAAAATGCCTTTTTCTCATCTTAAAAATAATAATTAAAAAAACCCAAAACCCAACATGACCTAACAGATGCTTTGAGCATTCAGAATATATTTAGCAAAGATATCTCAGATTACTTGGTTTATTGAAACAACAGTTATAAATGAAATGTGTTCTTCAATGAAAAAAGCAGCTTAGGAAAATTTATGGGGATGGTATACTGGTTAAATTAATTCCACATTTTTCTATGATCAGTGCCACTGCAGACAATGAGGTGAATACGGGCGTTGCATGGCATTAAGGAGACAAACCAAAGCCAGGGTTTGAGCACTGCATCACAAAACTGTAGTGTCAGATATTAAGATTTAATTGAACTGATTGTACTGAGAGCAGAAACTCATGAAGGATCACAGCCCCAGCGCTACTGCCCCCAGTGCTGCTGCTATTGATTCAGTGGAAAAAGGAGAGACCTCAGTTTCTGATTTTAAATGAGATTGCAATGAGTCACATCTGCTTTATTAAAGACGTTGACACAGAATTCCCCACCTCCCCCCAAACCAACGCATGGTTTGGAAAGGCTGAGCTCTGCTACGCTTGATTTCATCCTAACATAAGTGCTGGAGCCTGCATTAGCAGTGGTAGTTGCCATAAGCCCTTTGCTGCTCTGTCTTACTTCAGGGCCAAGTATCTGGTTCCTTGTGGATGCCGTTACTAGGGTGTATTATTTTTGGATTTTTACACAAGAACTAGGCTACCAAAAGAAGGCATCTTTTTTATTTCTGTAGTTCATGAACTTGCAACAGCCCTGCAGATGTTGAATATTCATTACCTTTGCCAAAAGACTTTAGAAGTTGTGAGCACTTTTACGGCACAGCACTTTTCAAATGGTACCTGGAGCAAACTGTTGTTAAAGCAAAATATCATGCATATTTGTATGTATCCCTTCCTTCTGAAGCTGATTTAGAATCATGTGTAACTGTTTATTTCCTGAATGTTATGTTTAATTCTCCTAAATATGCATGTCTCTGAAGACTTGCTCAAGTAAATACAAGGACAGAGTGTACACTCACGCTTTCTCACATGGTGCTTCTTCAGTTTGGTAAAGTTTTACGTAACTATGGAGTGGTTTTAGGTGACACATGGACTTTATACTTCCAGCCACCGTTTAGGACATAATGGTTGAATTTTCATTTTTCTGTGTCTTTTCCATACAGAACAAGTCATGTTTGTTGTCTTGACTAATGGCTTATGGTACATGACGAGGCTCAATAGGAAATGTGGAAATGCAAAGCAAGACATTGTTAGTATTCAAATAGTTCCTTCTTATTTGACGATGTTACTGAATAGCTGTTCAAGGCTCTGCTCTTTCTTTGCTTACATTAGCAGTGTACTGATTGTGTCAAATAATTTAGGAGTCCTGTCAGCTGATCTCCCAACTGTCATTTAGTAGTTGCCTCCTGGATTAAAGAAAAGGAATAAGAACTGGCTTTAATGTTGAGTGCACTGTATTTCAGTCCCTAGTATTCTTTGAAATAATGAAGTGAACTGCAAATAATCTTGACATGAAATAGCACAGCATTTTATGTCTCTCTTTCAGTGTTCCAAGCAACCATGACCTGATCCATATAAGTCTTTGGTTCAGTCTCAAATCTAAGTTTAATGGAGGATTTACAGAAATGTTGAACAGCACTAGTGCTCGTACATGATTGATGCAGTGTTCTATATATATTTTACAGCTCTGCATTATAAATTATTTGGTGTTTTAGTATTAAAAACAGATGACAACCTATAGCTTTAGTATTGTGTATGCACAGAAGATGGATATATACCCATACATACTCTCTGTATTTGTGATTGTTGAATCTCTATACTATATTAAAATGTATTATTCATTTCTGCCAACAATCATGAGTCAGTGGAAAATAATGGGCGCAATCATTTGAAAAATGCGCATTCACAATTTGCTTGTATTCATCTCAAAGTTCAGACTGCAGATGTGTAACCATTCATTTTACTGTTCTCAGTGATGCATGTAAGCCTCCTGAGGATTCACATTTGTGAACTTCCTGCATTGCCGTTGGTATTTAAAGTAGAACAGATAGGTAACAGGAAATAAAATTTATTTCTGTTGTAGAATTTACTGATATAAGAGGTAGTTATAAAAAAAAAATCAACACAACATGATTTTGTTAGTTCAGCTGCTGTATTTCCACCTGTAAAGTCATAAATTCAATTTGCAGTGGGCTTTTCCTAGTAATTGCAAATATTGTATGTGTGTTTTCTCCAAGGAGTCACACTTAGGAATAGAAGTGGCTCTTTTTCCTAAAATTTTGCAAGAAGTAGAGAAAAAAGATTAGTATCTTTTAAGCTTACTTTGTTAAGCAAGCTCTTCTGGTCAGATTTCATGTTTCTAAAATGACTGAAGAATGGATTTGTTAATTCCTGATGTTTCTGTTCAGTGATAATTTTCCATGGAAAGTTATGTCATACACAATCTCCTGATCTGTATGGGAATGTATTATTTTAACCTGGATTTGGTGTTAGCGTTAGATTACCGATACTCCAAACAAACGTGTTTAAAGACTTCTTTGGGTAGCTGTGCTTAAGAAAATATTTTTAAAGCACAGAGGAGGTACAAAGAACTAGTTACTAGCTGCACAATTTAAAATTGAGCCTTTGTACATTAAGTGCTCCAAAATATATCCATGGCAGATTTCCCACTGTTGTGCATGTTCTTTTTTATTACTGATTGTTCCAGATTGTGCTTCTGGTCTAATTTAATCTTATTCATAGCTTGATAGGAGATGTATTTTTTTTTTCCTTTGGTTCAGTTGTTTTTGTTTTGCTTTAGTCCATTCATTATTATATCCTTTATGTTTTTTCACAGTTTCAAAAAGCAAAGGAAAAAACCCTTTCGTAGACCTTTTTAACAGACCTGCTTTTTGCATATTGCTGAGATCTTGCAGTTTCAGAGGTTGTTTTGATTGTGGGGACAGTGCAGTGTGAATAATCATAAATTCAAACTTATTAGAACCTCCATAAGAAAATATTGCAATATCAATCCATTGCTGTAATTTTGGTTCTTGAAACAGTTCAGAATCCAAATTTANAAAAACATTTTTTTTTTTTTTTTTTATTTAAAAAACATGCTAAGATTAATTGCTGTGATAGGGAAGAAAGTGAAAATGATGTTTTAACTACAGGTATAGCATAATATAATGTTCCCTAACTGTATTTTAGATCTCCAACTGCAACGTGAAAAATGCAAGTTGCACCAGGACCAACAGACACAATTTTTTTTTTCCCGTAAATGGAGTGGTTTAAACCAAACAGGATGCTTGAAAAATTACAGCACTTACAAAATCTTTTAAAAATATTTGCAGATTACAAATTTCTTTAGACATTGGCCTCCAGGATGGCAACATAATAAATAACTTGCTTTGAAAAAGATTGCTTCCATAAAATTGAGAAAGTGAAAAAATCACCAGTGCTTTATTTACATTACCGTAATTCTGCAGAGTGAAGGAAGTCAGTCTCTTTCTTGCTTTGAAAACTAAATTTAGTTTACATCAAGAAAGAGATAGTAATCTTTTTTTTTGCGTCCCTCACTCACACCCTATGGAGTACTCTAAGGCACCCTGTCCTGGCTGAGAGGTGGTGACTTGGAGCCAGCGCGGCTGATGCCAGAACTGTTAACGTCATTCCTTGGTGAAAGCAGGAGGATAATCAGTGCTTGCTCTTTCCTAGACTCAAAGGGAGCTTTTCAGATTTCTATACTGCAATGTGCACATATGTGACGACTTCTGGGGGCTAAAAGCACCTTCCCCTGAGTTCAGTTTTGGAGCCTGGCTGGTTTGGCAGCTCTGGTTTTCAGGTGCGTACGTGAATCTCAGTTACATTAGCAGCAAATCCTGTCTGGTGGTTCAGTGTAAATCTGAATTTTGGGTTCTGTAATATATTAGAGCGTGATGTTCTGTGGAATTGCTTGTTATATGCACTCTCGCTTTCTCTATATACACAAGTACACAACGGCCTGTTTTCTGTCCTAGTGAGACTGCCAGCTGATTCTGAAAGATCTTACTTAGATCTGACTTAGATCCACTTTCCTTAGCATGGAAATAACTGCTTAAAAGGCCCTGCTACATTTTTAGAGAATTTGTACAAGCCTTAACTATCTTGCAGGCAAATGGAAAGTTCAGTTATCTTGCAAGGAGGACTGTGGCTTCCTAAGTATCTTGGTGTTGGGCTCTTTGAGTCTATAAGTTAGAGGAGAGATTATTGTCTTTACCACTTAAGGTTCTACAGATGTGCCTAATCTCTTGTCGAAACTTTCCCGTAAGCTGCTTAGTAGTTTCTTTGTGTGACTCTCCAGCACTTCTTACAGCTCTGCATGCGTTTCTGCAAACCCAGAAAGAATGGTACTGCTACAAAACTCAGTTGCTCATCTGCACTTTGTGACTGCGTTGGATCTTTGAGTGTTTGAGCCGCCAAAGTGGGTGAAATTCTTCATAAGTGGTCAGAACTTTGAGAACTCGGCTATGAGGGTTGACTGTCGGATCCAGGGTTTCTGGCAGATTCAGAGTTCACTTACCCCTGTTATTGTGCCTTCTCTAAACTCAGTATCGTTTTTAAGGCAGTAAAATTGAAAAATTTATGTGTCTGAATAACTGTCTGTTCAGCGCAGTATCTGTACTGTAGTTCACATGAGGTTTTATTGTGATAGTGCAACTACTCACAGAAAAGAACTGATGGTGATGACATAAGGGATGTTCATATTTTACGTGAGCCTGAATCACCACACCAGTTTGCAGAGGACTTGTCTTGACGGCTGCAGACAATGCACTCTTTTCTTTACCCTGCCGGGGTTCTTATGGAATTGTAAGACATCATCTCTCATCTCCTAAGAGTATTCATGAGGTTTACAACTGACTTTTGAGTAGCAAGAATATACTTCTTGGAAGATAGATTTGCTAGATAACAAGCCATCTAAGATCATATTTGTCAGTAGCAGCTAAGTGCTGAACTGAAATTGCAGTCCAGAGCTCCTTTTCAGACTATACGGCTATGATAAAGATCAGTGAATCATCTATATAATTGAAACACCGTATGAACATCCTGGATCACATAAGGTTCCCAACTTTGACAGTATTCCACAATGCAAATTCTGAGATTGACAATGCTTTCTTCTGTGTAGTAGGATATATGAACCAGGAAATCCTTGTTCCTCCCTACTCACCAGATGTAATGCCCCTTTACCTTGCAACAAGTGAATGGAAAAGGTTGGAGCTGGTTTAAAAGGGATAATCTTTTAAACAGTTGCAACTGGAGCTGATTTGTTCTGAACAGTATTAAAGCTGTCTTCTGTTCCTGGAACTGGGGCAGGTCTTACCTGGAGTGTCGTTGCTTGTTTCGGTGTATGTGTGTGTGGGAAAAGGGGCAGTAAAAGAAATATTCCTTTGTTGGAAAAATGGAATAACAGTCTTACAACACTGCTTAGCCAACTGCATTTATTCCCAGTAAAGCGACTACACTTGTACCTTGGTCACATGCCAAGACTGATGATGTGCTTTATAGATGCAGAAAATGATGTTAATAAAACTACAAATTATAGTGCTACTATCCACAAGCACAAGCTTTCCTGTGACAATGTTGTTTACTTAAAAACTAAACATTATAACATTGATGCTAAATTACTTGCGCAGATTTTAAACCAAATCTAGCCAATCAGTGTTTCTGCTTACTTGTCAGTTGCAGATAACTAAATATTTGCTTGTGAAGCTAAGCCGCTGTCTGCCAAATGTTCTCAGTTTTTGATTTTTTTTCCTCAGTAAATAGAAGTATTCCCAGTTTCTAATTTTATTCTTTTACGCCATTCTAGAACTAGAAGTTGAAATGTTGGTTTTTACAATTTTTAGTGAAAAAACTGAGATTGTGGTATTTGGCCATACATTCTTTCAATAATCCCTGTCAACAGATTGTACTAAATGTAACAGCTGTTGCTGGTGGGCCCAATAGTCATTACTAGAGAAGAGTTCAAGAGTGCAGTACAGGCTATCTCAGTGGAGGTGGAGGAGTTGGGGAGACTGGAAATGTAGATGATAGCTCTGTCTTTCTCTTTGTACGATAAGCAGATCAGGCATACAATTTCTGTATCTTAAATTACAGTCCCTTTCAGAGGTCACCCTAGGAGATACGGTTGCATAATTTACTTGTGAAGGCTAGCAGCTAGGAATCAGAATTGGATATTAGTTAATAGTTACCAGAGACCAGAACCATCTGGTTTTGGCACTCTTTCTTGTCGCCTTGAGCAGAAATGTAGTTGGTGTGGAACAAAAATGAAGCTACTGCTGAGTAAGAAAACTTAGTTACAAGTCAGTCAATACATAAGAGTATTTCTGTTGTCCCATTCTGGTTAATCATGAGCCCCTGTCTGATCATCTTTAGCTATTAAACTTCCTAATTCTCACTGTCTAGCTCACAACACGGTTTGATAGGTTTATGAATGACTTCTTGTTCAGTGAAGTTTGAGTAGAATATATAAAAAGAAAATAAAATGCGTTTTTAACAGTTTTGATAGGCTCATCCTTGTTAATACTTTTGTTTTTTCCATTACCTTTGAAACTTCGACATCATTGCCCCAATTTTTCATTCACTTGAGGCTGATTTTTGAGTCGTTTCGTTTCTTTGTATGGTTGAACACAAGGCACTAGAGTGTTTCTCTCAGCTGCAAACGTTTCCTGTTATCCAGCTCCGTTTTTTCCTACTGTTGTCACCCATGTCCATGTATTCTGGTGTTTTTCCAGACAACAAGGCTGCTTTTTGGCTCCTTCATTTCCTTTCCATGTGTCCTTAATTAACAGTGACACCCACAGAAGTAGCTAGAGTCCTTTAGGCAAAGCACTTAAAATCTCGGGCTTTAAGAGAGTCACATGTAATGGAGCAGGGGAGTCTGAATAGTTGTCTGGAGAGTAAAGTCCTGGATGGAAAGTAACAGAAGTGCAAATGAAAAGTTTTCTGTTTGTTTTAGTAATTTATAGTGTGGAGTCAAACCCAAGAGATAGATTTAAACGTTAGCGGTAGGACATCTGTGGTCTGGTTTCCAACTGTAGTAGCAAGTCATTGTGGCCAACTGACATCCAGAAAGTTAAAAATACTATGGCAATATTTTTGCATGTGGTAAAGGAAAGCACACTGGTTTAGAAACTAATCTTACCATCTGTGATACTTCAACATGGAGGGCATCAGTTACAAATTTCTGTATGTTCATTAAAGGTCTGATTTTTTTCTTTCCCTCTTCTGCATTTTCTGCAGCTATTTCTACTGATACAGAGTAAGTGTAAGTGACAGTAAAATACCGGTAAATCAGAGTGGAGGAGTTCTAAATCCACTTTTTACAAACGTCGTAAATTATACAGGGCAGAAGTGCACCCACCCCCTTTCCTTATCTGTGCTGTCTTTTAAACGCATAATTTAAACTTGCACAAATTGTAAAGGTCGGTATTGCTCCAGTGAGTGGAAGACAGTGAGGCATGCCTGTTCATCTGTCTGGTAAACAATTCTGGAAAAAATAGCAGTTGAGAGAGGAAATGATGCGTGTTTTCAGGGACAACATGCACAGTAGTCCTGGCAGAGTTCTGACTGCTACTGGTTCTGGGTTTGGTAAAAATATATAATTACAGTAGGTGATACTGGATCACAGAGCTCTTCAGGAAGACTAATTGCTAGGTGTCTGATTTGGAATATGAAAGAATATATTTAGAATTAAAATTTGAAGATATTTCTTGCATTTTTCTCTGGTTGCATTCAGAATGTTTCCATGTCTAGTGTGATCTCATTTTCTTTAACTGAATTGCCTTGTTTGATCCAAGAGGATGAAAACTCAAAAAAAGTAGTAGTGAAGAAAACATAGCTGAGGGAATCATGCTGTCCATTTTAGATTGTAAAGAGAGTTCTACATTTTTCAAGTGGTGAAGTTTTTTTAAAATTTTCATCACTGTTAGTGTTCTCCATCCAGAAATTTGTGACTTTTGTATGTCCCTAATGGCTTATAGATATTTAGCTGAATGGCAATTAGTAAGGGAGCTGTGTTGATCTGTTTGTGCTCTTTTTGGCGTATCAGTCAATAGTAATAAAAAAACTGTAAGATCAATTTCAAAACCTCTTAGCGGCCATATAAAAAATAACAACTGTATTGATTTCCCTGATAATTGTCCTGGAAGAATGGTAGGAGCTTAATAGTATGAACGTAATGAAATGCATTTATCAATGGACTATGTGTTGGATATACTGCATTAGAAGCCTACAGTAAGATGCTGTCAGTGGGGGTCTAGATGTAAACTTTCATGGCCTCTTTCACAGACTGATGAAAGTGCAGAAATCATGAAAATAGAAGGGAAAACAGACAGTGCAGAATACCTGTATCAAAAGGCAGACATTTGAAAGGAAATGCAAGAGTAATGTCCTCTTCATTGATCTGGCAAGTTCCTTAAAAGGACGTGAAACATAGTCTGTCATACATATGTTCTAGATTTTATAGAAGAGACTTTGTGAGAAATATTTTCAGACCCTGCTGGGATATAGTCAGGATTATGGCAATTTCCCATAAGAACATATGTTTACCAGCTCCAGCTTCCTTTTGAAACACTGTAAAGAATTGCTTTCATGAATAGGTTGTGTTTTTTTCTGTTTGAACAGGCAGAACAAACAGGATATCTTGGTCATAATGAGCAGCATAATGAAATGATAAGTACGTCCTAATTGCAGCTTGTTTATATCATGGTTGCGCAAACAGTTATTTTGATAGGTATTTCTGTTTCTACACACCCTAAAAAGTCTTTAAACAGTATTGTCTCTTTTTTGTTCTTTTCTCTGTTAAATACTTCAAGATATAAGAAGGACACTAAAATGAAAAAGCATTGAAACCATGCCAACCTGTAAAAATGTATATAAAATGCAAAATTAGTCTTCATCTCTGCCTTGTGTTTAGTTCTCAGTGTTGGATATCCTACATTACTAGCATTATGATAGCCAATGTTTGAAATGTAAACTTCCTTTTGTTTAGTTTCACACAAATTTATAAGCTAGCAAAATAATAGAAAATAAAGGCATAGAGAAAGAAATCATTGTTAACATAACAGCCACCAGGACTAGTCCATACAGGTCTTCAGAGATCTGCTTGGAAGAATCCCATGGGTTACAGCCCTGGAAAGAACAGGAGTCTGAAAGCCCTTGTAGATATACAAGGATCACCTCCCAGCTCAAGAAGAGTCCATCCCAACAACCAGGAAATCAAACAAAGGTGGCAGGATCCACTCCTGCTTGGTGCATGAATGAACCAGGAGCTCCTGACTGAACTTAGACATGAAATGTACAAAAGGTGGAAACAGGGGCAGGTGACCCAGGAGCAGTATAGCATTGTCTGATCTAGCATGGATAGAGTTAGGAAAGCCAAGGCTGATCTGGAGTTGAATCTGGCAAAGGATGTGAAGGGTAACAGGAGAGGCTTCCACAAGTACACAAACAGCAAAAGGAAGATGAGGGAAAACATGAACCCACTGCTGAATGGGGCAGTGGAACTGGTGACAAAGGACACAGGAAAGGCTAAGGTACTCAAATCTTGTGTCAGTCTTTACTGGTATGACAGGCTACAGGAATCCCAGGCACCTGAGATCAGAGGGAAGGTCTAGAGTAAGGGAGGAGGAGGAAGAGGAGGACAAGGTGAAGGACAAGGTTAAGGAGCACTTAAACTGGACACACATAAGTCCCTGGGGCCTGACAGTCTGCACCCATGAGTGCTGAGTGAGATGGCTGATGTCATTGTGTGACCACTTTCGATTATCTTTGAAACGTGATAATGACTGAAGACGGGAGGAGACCAAATGTCACTTCAAGACAGGCAAGAAGGAAAACCTGGGGAAAAACACATTGATCAGCCTCACCTCAATCTTAAGGTGACGGAGACAATCTTCCTGCAAAGCACTTCCAAACACATGAAGAGCAAGAAAATAATCTAGAGTAGTCAGCATTGATTTATGATGGGGAAACACTGCATAACCAACCTCATGGAGTTCTACGATTAGGCGACTGGCTTGGTGGATGACAGGAGGGCAGTGGATGTTGTTTACTAAGACTTTGACACTGTCTCCCATAACCTCCTTATAGACAAGCTGACAAAGGTTGGGTGAAGTAAGTGGAGAGGGAGATGGATTCAAAACTATCTGAATGGCTGGGCCCAGAGGGTGGTGATCAGCAACACAAAGTCTAGTTGGTGGCAGGTCACTAGTGGTCTACCCCAGTGGTCAGTACTGGTGCCAGTGCTGCTTAAAATCTTCATATTAGCAGTTAAACAGGCCTGGACAGTGGGACAGAGTGCAGTCTCATCAAGTTTGCAGATGATACAAAACTGGGAGGAGTTGTGCTGCCATTCAGAGGGATGTGAACAGGCTGGTGGTCTGGGCAGAGAGGAATCACGCAAAGTTCAACAAAGGGAAATGCAAAGTCCTGCATCTGGGGATGAATAACCCCTCACACCAGTATGTGCTGGAGACCAACCAGTTGGAAACGAGCTCTGCAGAGAAGGACCTGGGGTCCTTGTGGACACTAAACTGACTATAAGCCAGGAATATGACCCTGTATCAAAGGCAGCCAATAGCCTTCTGGGCTGTTTCATGCAGTGTTGCCAGCAAGTCAAGAGAGGTGCTCCTTCCTCTCTCTTCAGCCCTGATGAGGCCACACCTGGAGCACTGTGTCCAGTTCTGGGCTCCCCGGTACATGACTTTGCAAGTCCGGAGCAAAGACACAAAGATGATTAAGGGACAGGAACCTCTTTTATATGAACAGAGGCTGAGAGAGCTGGACCTGTTGAGCCTGGAGAAGAGAAGGGTCAGGAGAATCTTAGTCATGTGTATAAATACCTGAAGGGAAGCAATGAAGAAGAGGGAGTGAGGCTCTTCTCCATGATGCCCACTGACAGGACAAGAGGCAGTGGGCACAAAGTGAAACACGCGAAATTCCATCTGAACACAAGAAAACACTTGTTTACTGTGAGGCTGGTCAAACACTGGCACAGGTTTTCCAGAGACATTGTGGAATCTGCATCCATGGAGACCCTCAGAATCCAACTGGACACAGTCCTGGGCTTAAACCTGCTCTAGCTGACCCTGCATGAGCAAAGCGGTTGGACTAAATGATCTCAGGCAGACCCTCCCAGCCTAAGACATTCTGTGCCTTAACCTCAACAGCTCTGTGCTGTTTTGGGGGATAATGTTGATCTATCTGTGAGTTATTTCTGTAGATATATAAAGCTCTTAAAAATGTCTTTGTTCATTTTTCAATTTTTTCCTTTGAGAAAATGAATTTTCCTTTTCTGAAAATTGATTTTGGTTGATGAAAAAATATTTTTTAAATTCAGTCTTTGCTGTTAAAATTTCTGCTTGTAAGTGCACTATTTGCCTCAAGTGTCATTTTTTTTTGAAACCATTGGAACATTTCAGATGAGAAAATCAAGTATATTTCATGTCAAAGATGCTGATCTTTTTTGTGAGTGGAAAAAGTGGCCCTTTCATACCGGAATGATAAGAATGTCACACTTGTAAGTAGCTGTCTTTTTTTTGTGACTATTTCATATACCTCTAGATCACTGTTTTTTGAATTTACAAGTAGACAATTTAAAATGGACATTAATATTTCTCTCGTAACAGAGATTGGAGAACTATTGCTCTCTCCATTAAGCAGAAGCTCTTTGTCATTTTAGAGTCACGCTGTCACAAAACATTTAGTGGGGAGACTGAACAAATTCGTTTTGAGAATGAGCTGTAACAGAAGATAACATGAGGTTAAATACATATTCATAGAATAGTTTAAAGGAAGAAGCAGAAGCTCGTTACCATTTAAAGACCCTTTTGAAACAAGTGAAGGGAGCCGCCATCATGTCCAAATAGGGTCAGTGGCTGTCGGGAAGTAGAACACCACAGCTTAGGTAAGTGGGATGAGAGTAGCTGTGGAAATAAGTAGAACTACAGGATATTTTCCACACTTCACTAGTTTAATGCCCTTTGACAAAAAATAGCTGAGAAGAAAGAACAGTGCATTGTTTCATTTTATCTTCCCCCAGAGGTAAAATCTCTTTTTAACATGGAAAATTACTAAGTAAGGAATGAGCTTATAGAAATTAATGGTTAAAGTTACTTTGTGGTCCCTGTGTGCGAGAAGTATAACATGTCACAGTGGAGAGGAAAGGATGCTGCTGCAGTGCACTCAGTCAGTGTTACCTCATTTAAAACACTGCTTTTCTTACTAGCACAAGTTGGCGAGTGCATAAGTGGCTGAGCCAGACCAGGTTCCCCTTCTAATGCAAAAGTTAACATGCTAGAAGTTGGAGTAAATCCCACCACCTGCCTTTCTTACAGTTTGGCTGTGCACTGCATCCAAGGCAGCAACTGTATATTCTGCTCCAAATGCTGTAGCAGAGCATCCAGTACAGCTACTATCCTACACTGGCCTCTGTTGTCACTAGATCACTACAACAGTGGCATTACAGAAATAAATTATGGTGATGGAACGGCATGTATTCTTGCTGTGTGTTCTAGTGAGGTTTATGTCCAGTCTTTCCCTCCATTTGTGCATATATGTACATATGGCGTTTACAGAGGGGATTTTTTTGATCTGGTTTTGATCTGCATGTTGGTGAGTCTTAAAGCCCATAGAAAGAGTTAGCTGGTGTGAAATAACTGAAACAGTTGCCATATAAGCTAGAGTAGCATGAAGTAAGCGTATTAATTTTGCATGACTGTAGGGTATTTCGTACAAAGAGCAAATAGCCTTGTAGTAGTTCAAAGGGAATAAAAACATAAATTAATCAATTACAGCCAATGAAATATCTCTTTTTCAATAGATCAGTTGACTGACTTGTTTTGAACCTGTCATTAAAGTTAAGCAGACACTGCATTAGCTTTTATACTTTGTTTCACTTTTAAAATAGCAGCTATTAATTCCAACTCCAAAGGTTTCTCCTTCTAGGTTGATTGAAACAAACAAGTTTATTTTCCTAGGCCTCATTCTAGAATGCTCAAGTGTATATATTCTGGCTGAATGCTTGGAGTCCAGTTTTCTTTATGCTTGAATCTTGAAGGAAATATAAAACGGTGGTGTGGAAAGGATGGTTTTATTATGAGAAATCTGGGGCGGTTTGCAGTGAGCAGATGTCTTTCAAACTGTGTTACAGTAAAAACTGTTAGATCACTCAGTAGCCTGAATATTTATTTCTTTTTGTTAGGTTGCTGTTTTCTTTTGGGAATGAAGAAGTAGAATCACTCTCTTAATATTAAATGTAATGGTTATTCATGGGAGCACTAAATGGAGTAGTATTTAGAAAAGCAAGAAGGAAGTACTTCCTAAAACCCAAATAGGCACTCCTTCCCTCAAAGTGGGTGACATCTTAGTCACACAGATATTAATGGCAAAGCTTGCTTGTACTTTACTGGAGCTCAGATGTCATCCTTGGAGTAACACTTCCCTTTAGCAGTAAGAGAAGTGATACTATGTAAGTTATTCTATGATTCTAAGTTACGTGGAGTACTATTCAGTGTGCTAAAAAAACCCCAACAAATATGAGGAACTGTGTCTTATACGCACACTTTATCTTAATTCTGTGCATCCTGACATACATAATAAAATCATAGACCCATGGAATTGTTTAGGTTAGAAAAAACCTTTGAGATCATCGAGTCCAACCGCTAACCTAGCACTGCCAAATCCACCACTAAATCACGTCCCTCAGCACCACATCTACATGTCTTTTAAATACCTCCAGGGATGGTGACTCAACCGCTTCCCTGGGCAGCCTGTACCAGTTCTTGAGAGCCCTTTCAGTGAAGACTTTTTTCCTAATATTCAATCTAAACCTCCCCTGGCGCAACTTGAGGGCATTTCCTCTTGTTCTGTTGCTTGTTACTTGGGGAGAAGAGACCAATCCCCACCTGGCTACAACCTCCTTTCAGGTAGTTTTAAAGAGCGATAAGGTCTCCCCTCAGCCTTCTTTTCTCCAGGCTACACAACTCTAGTTACGTCAGCTGCTCCTGATAAGGCGTGTGCTCTAGACCCCTCACCAGCTTCATTGGTCTTCTTTGGACACACTCCAGCACTTCTATGTCTTTCTTGTAGTGATGGGCCCAAAACTGAATACAGTGTTCTAGCTGTGGCCTCAACAGTGCTACTTACAGACTACATAGTGTCAGTCATTGTAATTATTAAAATTACTTGATTATAAAATGCTTCCAGTTGTGATGAATTTTCCATGCAATTAATGGGGTAGAAGTTAGAGTACACCATACAGTATTACCTACCTCCACGTGACTTCTTCAAAATCAGAGAATCATAGAATAGTTTGGTGTGGAAGGGACCTTTAAAGGTCATCTAGTCTAACCCCCCTGCAATGAGCAGTGACGTTGTCAAATAGATCAGGTTGCTCAGAGCCCTGTCCAGCCTGACCTGGAATCTTTCCAGGGATAGTGCATCTACCACCACTCTGGGCAACCTGTTCCAGTGTTTCACCACCCTCACAGTAAAAATATCTTCCTTATATCTAGTATAAATCTGTCCTCTTTAGTTTAAATCCATTACCCGTTGTCCTATTGCAACAGGCCCTACTAAAAAGTCTGTCCCTATATTTCTTATAAGCCCCATTTAAGTATTGAAAGGCTGCAATAAGGTGTCCCCAGAGCCTTCTCCAGGCTGAACAACCCCAACCGTCTCAGCCTTTTCTCATAGCAGAGGTGTTCCATGACTCTGTTCATTTTTGCATCCCGTCTCTGGACCCGCTCCAACAGGTCCATGTCTTTCCTTTCCTGAGGACTCCAGAGCTGGACACAGTACTCCAGGTGGGGTCTCACCAGAGCAGAGTAGAGGGGCAGAATCACCTCCCTTGACCTGCTGGGCACCCTTCTTCTGATGCAGCCAAGGATATGGTTGGCCTCCTGGCCTGTGAGTGCTCATTGCTGGCTCATCTTCTTAAGACTCCATAGGATTGCTTTCTACCCAAGCAATAGGGATGAATATGTGATCTTGAGGTCTAGGTAGATGACTAGAAGTTTGATTATGTTTGGCCAGAAACAAATACATTTGTTCTTATCTAAAAACAGTGCTTAATGTGCATTGACTTCATTAGGAACAGAATTGGACTCAGTATTTGTGCCTCTTCACGGCTGTGGGTGGATTCTTTCTGCATATCTGGAATGCAGAGTTTTTTCTGAAATTAAATTTTAAAAATAGCATCTTTTGGTCTTTGAAAATTGTTGTGCTTTGCTGCATTCCTTCTTCCTCTCCTGTCAGTGTAGTTTGTGCACTGATGGTACTTGCACGGTGATTAAAAGCAGTGCTTTTATTTTGACTTGCTTTAGAAGTATCGTACTATTATGAATTGCTGCTGTGAACTTTTAAACTCAGGAAAACTTCTGAATAAATATGATAAGGGATAAGGTAATCCTGGTCTCAGAATTCATTCCTTCACTGAAATAAATCACATCATTTTTCAGTGTCACTGTTAACTTTTTTTTTTACAATAAATTGTTATTTAGAATTCATCTTTACTCTTTAAAATCTCCCCTGCTACTATTGAGCCTTTCCTTTATATTTTTAGATTTTAAATTGGACTGGGCAGATGATTTCCTTTGTATGATATATTTTTCTTGGCTTACAGAGAAAGAAGAAAAGTAAATAAAATAAACTAGGACAAGAGAGGTGCTCAGTAAGTAATAGACAATCCAGACACTGAGCATGAGAAGTAATAGAAAAAGTGCTATTTCATGTAATTAGAAAAAACACTTTGGGAGCCCTAGAAGGTAACAAAAATTGGTTGTACAATGCACTTCAGTCTGCATTATAATATCAGAACTCCTTACACGACTTGAAAGTGTCGACGTAGTCCAACCATATTTCAGGTTGTTATTTTATTTGAATGCATAAAGCTAAAGGGGTATGCTTGAGAAGCAAATGAACCACCATTTGAACTGCAGTGTCACTCTTTACGTTCTTGAAGTCATGTGCTTGAATATTTATTGATTATATCCAAATTGCAAGTAATTTCCCCCTTAGAGATAATGAAGAGAATGTAAGTATGAATGAGAAGCTGGGGTCTTCTAAGAGTGCATGTATAGTATTGAATTTGAAGTGTTGCTCACGACTAGATGATCATTGTAGGTACCTTCCAACTGAAATGTTCTGTTTTATTCAATTCTATTCAATTCAATTTGATTTGATTCGATTTGATTCTAAAAAGATGAAACTGCAAGCTTTCTATGTCTTTGATGCTTTCTCCTTGTGTTCTGCATTTATCACCTGCAGTGGCGCCATCTGTATTTGGCGAATAAAGATTTTCAGTTGTCTTGGGGTTCTCCTGCAAAGCTTCAGATATGATCTCTTCCAGAGTCCATTGCAGTGTATGCGCCTCATGTTTATTATTTAATTGGATTAGTCTTGTGCCACGGAGCTCAGTTAGTAGACAAGGATACAGGCTATGCAAAAAACTAGACAAACATAGAGTGACTACACAATACCTGTCTCAAAGAACATGTAGTCTTTAATTTGAGACCACACACATCACAGCACTCGGGAGCATAACAAGCAATAAGAGGTGTGATAGCTGGAGAGGCGGTGGGTAGCTAGCCCAGACTAGCTTTGCTAGGACCCAGTGACCAAGCTTTCTGGCTTTCATTCAGTAGTCCAGCTCACACATCCCCTAATTATGGCAGTGCTCCTGAACATACTATCGTGCTTTCCTTATACTATGTAGTAAATAGGGTTACAAGGCCAAATTAATTTTTGGTAGAACTTCACTGTTACAGTGGAATATGAGGATGGAGGAACTGAATTCAAAGTTCTAGATGTTTCCTGACAGATAATGCTCTTTCCTGAACTGTGGATTTTAATCGGGTGCTGGGGTTTTCACTGCATGCTAAATAGATTTAACATAATGTAACATTACACTGTTCTATTTGTTTGAAAGTGAAGAAACTTGGTTTTATGCTCTTGCTATTTCTTAATATTAGGGAATAAAATTCAGATGCTTACCAGATTTCAAGCATTACTTGAAACACATAGTGTGTGCTTAAATTAAAGATGTAAAGTCTTTCCTTTCTGCCCATGAATCTTGTTCATCTTGAGCTACTATATAGCCTCTGATGCTTAGGAAAGCGCAGTATGTTTATTTTCTTATCTTAGACCTATAATTGTAAAATGTAACCTTATCCCCAAATTAAAAAGCAACCGTTGTGGCATTCTGACATTTAAAGCCTAAATCTTTAGTATTAACTGTGCTTAAGTAAACAGCCTTTTGTCAACCATTATAGAAGTATTTACATCTGATTTACTTTATATTTGATTGAAATTTTAAGTAAATCCCCAAATATTTTGGTATAGCAGTTCTGAGATGTGGAAAATAAAACCCCGTGTGGCATTTAGCAGGATTTCTTGGAGTTACAACTGAAGTAGACATTTAATTGACAGCAGATCTTTTTATTGTTATTTGTTCTTGTTATTTATGTATCTATAAATAATTAAAATGATGCATTCTCAATTAGTTGTTTTGTTTTGGCTCAATAAAGGACATTTCCCCTGTGCTCCCTCTAAAGAAAGACTAAATCCAGTCTTTCGCATGCAGCACTGAGACTGTTTTTGGCCGAGGTACCGGATCAGATTCCTTTTGAAGCTACCGAATTCACTATAACCTTGTTGCAAAGGGGTCATTACAAATCAGTTATGCTTTTTTTAGTCCATAGTTTTGCATTGAGCAAAGAGAACAAGAAACTGAAGCTTGATGCTTGCTTACTTTCTGCCTGGCATACTGGTCTCATCAGTCACTTAGTTAATTGACAGATGGCAAATGCTCACGTATATGGCCTTGTTCTTTCTTGACATGTATTAGTATGGAAAAGGCGATGGCCATTGGCTTCACAATACAAAGTCAGGGCAAACTAGCTTTTAAAGCATTCCTGCCATTCCCACGTTGAGTCTTCTTCATCCTCAAAAGGCACACCAGCCCCTAGGGGTTGTTGTTGGTGTGACTGCTTTAGAGACTGTGGTGAGGCAAATCCAAGGCTTGATGTAGCTTAAAAAAGAAATCTGTGAACAATGTAAGCATTTCACCTGTAGGTAGTGCATGCCATCAGTCTAGAGTGGAGTTTTAGTGTTTGCAGAAATTGGTGGAGTTGTTCCCTGTATCTAATACTTCATTGCTTTTTTAGTATTGTTTTACTGGGGATTGCTTTTTTGCACCTTTTTTCCCTCATTCACCTCACTGTATTGAATGTTTCTGAGTAACAGGATTTGAGTTCAGACAACTAGTTTTAACTGAGAAGGACAACAGCAGAGGAAATCTATGATTTGGAAAAACACTAAGGATTGTTGCTGTTTTTTGAAAAGGAGAAGAACGGTGGTTTTTTTTTATTTTACAACCTAATCACTGTTTAGTATCTGCTGCAGTGCAACATATGCAGTATGTTCTTATATCGTTACTAGTATTACCACATTTCTGTGTGGTAATTTCTAGTTGGATGATTTCTCCTGGTGGAACTGTTTCATAAAACTATAAAAACCACTTTTTCTTGAGTACATATAGGTGATGTTTATGTGGTTTTCTTCTTTTAGCTGTGAATTCTGAGAACAGACAAGATTTCTTTTACCTGTATAAAATGTGCATGTGTGTATATGTGTCTCTGTGCAAGCCAAATTGCCAGACAAGAAATGTCCTTTTTTGGGTTAAAATTTTGTGGAATATTTAATGACTAGCTTCCAAAATACAGTTAAGAAAATTGATCAGTTATATGGCAGACATTTCTGCTGGCAGGCTATAGACAGTCATCTGTGTAGCTTTGGTGTTGATGCTGGAAATACATTATTCACCTCATGTCATCCATTGCTGGCAGTTGAAATTTTGGTTGCAATTATTTTTACCTTGAATTTGACCAGTTGTGCTTATGATCTGCTTGTGTATGCTATTCAGACTGCTTATACTTCTGGTGATATGCTGGATTCATCCATTGCAAAGGTCTCAAAATAGTCTGAGTACTATCCTTACCATATGGTTTGCATTATACATGATGTAGTTCTGCTATGTTAAATCGTGTCAAAAAAGTGCCTCTCTTGAATAAGACTCCAAGTATAGTCATGGGAAATGTTATTTGGTCATAGTATTTGTCCTGAGTTGCTGTCTAGTTTTACCTCATCAAGAAAAAAATGAAAATCTTACAGTGAACAGAATGCATGAGTCTCTTGCCCTTTCTTTGCATATAACTGAACACTATCTTCAGAAAGATAAGTTTTCCATAGAGAAAATATGTTTGTTTTGGTTACCAACTTTCTCTTCAGCCTTTGTGCATTTTCTAGTCTTTTTGTTTTGAGAAGACAGAAGATAACATTTTGGGGAAGTAATGTTGCAAGACTGTGGATGAGCATGATGGGTTTTGTACATCCCTAGGTGAAATGCAGTCCTTCCGTCAGCAGTGGGTGGATGCAGCATTTTTTTGCCTCAATAGCTTCTTGCAATTTAGAACTAAAGAATAAGTTTGAAAGGTGAAGATCCTTTTGTTCTAAAATCTTGAGATATGTGATAACCAGGAATAGTAGTTCTTTTATTAAAGCTATGGAGTTTTGGGGTTTTTTTTGGTTTGTTTGTTGGTTTGGGGTTTTTTTACCTGAATAAATCAGTTTTAATTGCAAAATAAAAACTTTAGGTTACTTCTTGATTCTGGCTAATCACATGGCGTGTTTGGAGTAGCTTTATTTATCTCTTCCATTGATTTTTAAACATACTGGGTGGGGTGTTTAAAAGTCCATTTAATTCCAGTGACGAACTGAAACTTGGTGAAGCTTTGGGTTGTTTTTAGGCTGTTTGTATGTGATATTGTCCATATATGACTTTAACCTTTAAACTTCTCTATTTGAATTTTCATTCTTACTTCATACATGTATCACCTTATGGAATGATACTGGGTAGATTTTACAATCCTGTAATTTGTGTAGGACAGTACATAAGCAATTGGCATTTATCTTGCCTCTAAAACTGACATAATAATTTGGTTTGAGCTGGTATCAATAGTCACAGTGATAAACTGACAGCTAGTCTTTACCTCTGTGGAGGGACACTGTGATGGGTTGACCTTGGCGGGCTGTCAAGTGCCCACCCACCTGCTCTTTTATTCCCCCTTCTGAACAGGACAAGGGGAAAAAATTAGATTAAAAAATTCATGGGTTGAGATCAAGACAGGGAGGTTGCTCATCAGTTACCATCACAGGCAAACCAGACTCAACTTGGGGAAAATCAATTTAAGTTATTGCCAATTAAACATGGAGTAGGATAATGAGAAACAAACACAAAACCTAAAACACTTTCCCCCAACCGCTCCCTTCCCAGGTTCAATTTCACTCTATTGCTCGCGACTCTTCTGTGTACTCCCCGCCAGGCAGCACAGGGGGACAGGGAATGGCCGTTGTGTTCAGTTCGTCACATGTTGTCTTTGCCACTCCTTCCTCCTCGTGCTCTTCCCCTGCTCCAGCATGGGTCCTTTCCATGCAGTACAGTCCTTCAGGAACAGACTGCTCCAGTGTGGGTGCCTCACGGAGTCACAAGTCCTGCCAGCAAACCTGCTCCATCGTGGGGTCCTCTCTCCATGGGGCCACAGGTCCTGCCAGGAGCCTGCTCCAGCATGGACTTCCCATGGGGTCACAGCCTGCTTCGAGCATCCACCTGCTCCAGTGTGGGGTCCTCCACAGGGTGCGGGTGGATATTTGCTCCACCATGGACCCCCACGTGCTGTAGGACAACAGTCTGCCTCACCATGGTCTTCTCCATGGGCTGCAGGAGAATCTCTGCTCCAGCACCTTGAGCACCTCTTCCCCCTCCTTCTTCACTGACCTTGGTGTTTGCAGAGTTGTTTCTCTCACATATTCTCACTCCTCTCTCTGTTGCTGTTGCGCAGCTGTTTTCTCCCCCTTTTCTTAAGTGTGTTATCCCAGAGGCGCTACCATCATCACTGATGGGTTCAGCTTTGGCCATCAGCGGGTCCATCTTGGAGCCAGCTGGCATTGGCTCCGTCGGACATAGGGGAAGCTACTGCCATCTTCTCACAGAAGATTGAGCATCCCTGTAATTCCCCCACTGCTACCAAAACCTTGCCACGCAAATCCAATACAGTGTCAGTGCACTTTGTCACAGGTAAGCTGTAATGTCCCCCAAATGCAATGTTAAAGCATAAACCTTAAAAAAATATACTGAAATTCTATGTTTCTGTTAAGAAAGCAAAATCTCTAATGTGAAAAAGAGTCTGTAGACTTGAATGTGTCACACCTTTTCACAACAGCTAATTCCTTTCATTGCCAGGATTCTGTCCAATTTTAGTAGTTCCCTCTAAGAATAAACTTAGCATTTGGGAATTGTGCAAAGTGAACAGCTTCCGATTAGTTTCACATTATAGCCACTTCTGTTTCCTCATGTCAAGTTGGACTGAGGGCTTTATACTTTTTTACCTTTTTGTAGCCATCTTCTTTTCCGCTGCTTCACTCAAGTCTAACAGGCACAGTAAGACCAAATAATAGGTAGCTGAGGTTGTTCTTACATGCTGCCTTCCTCCCCAGTTTCTCTGCCCCAGGAGTTCCTTCCTTCTCATATTGAAATGAGCAGAAATATCCTAACACATTAAAGGAAACCCATGCTTATTTTTTTTCCTTTTTCATTTGAAGAGAAAATGATGCTGAATAGTCCTTTACTTTCAGTAATTTGGGAAGAAATAAAAATTTGGTTTTCCAGCTCTTCTAGCTTAAAACTGTAGGTTTGCCTCTTGGTTCTTCTTCTAATAACTTTTCAGGAGCAGGTGTCTTAAGATCAGCTTTGTGCTTAGGTGGGGCATTATGAAGGAGATTTATGACTGGGATTTTGTTTGCCAATAAGTGTAACACCTGCAGAAAAGCGTTTTCTTCAAACCCCTTATCCTAGGAGATTCTTAACCGCATAGGAATGTTTCACACAATGATTTTATTTAGACCTACACAGCTGACTTCATTATTCATAAATATATTTCTTGGCAGTTATCATGTGAATAAACTGGGCTTGTATTATTTATTTTCTTCAGGCATTTCCTTTTGTTATGTACAAGTACTAGAAGGATTTAATTTGCTTCCATGATAATGCTTAACACTTATGCAGTGCCTCACATTATTTAAAAATGCATTACGCTTTTCTTTTTCAGCTTCCTCTAAAATAGCTTCCTTTTCCACTTTCACTTCTGTTGTACTTGTCTGTAGTGGTAACACACACCTTCATTCTAGTTAGGATTAAGAAAGTAAGAGGGTTTTATTGTCTTTGAGCATCTGATTGTTTAAGCTCCAATTTATTCAGAATTACGTATTGACTTTTCCAGCCAAGAGAGTTTTCTCTTCGTTTTCCCTTGCTGTGAGGAAATGGTTAAGGCCCTTGATAATCAGTGCACGTTGATATAATTCTGGTTTTGCCTTGGTTACTGTTTTAGCGGAAGTTTACTTGCAGGCTGAGGAGAGATAAATCATCCATCTGTAAAGCACTGACTGCATTGTGTGTTAGTCTGCTTGTAAGTGGAGGTAAGATGTGACAGGATTTTGTTTTCTGTGCACAGCATGATTCTCAGTTCTTTTCTGCCTTCTTGAGCAGAGGAAAACTGTAGTAACAGAAGTTGCTGTATTCAGGCCAGTAAAATAATAGCAACCTTAAAAGAAGATACGTCATTAACGCAGATGTGGTTGCAAGGTCATGAGGATGCTCAACAGCTTAGGTCTTTACACCTATATCGAACTTCTAGAAGGACTGAGTGATGCCGAACCAAGTGATTTTGACTTCCAGTTCAAGTACCACTTAGCTATTCTCCCTAAAAATTGAAATGGCTTCTTCATGATATGCAGAGTGGAGATGGCAAATCATATTTAGGTTTTGGGATTAAGTTATGAAAGACTTTACGATACAAGTTAAATGTTTTCAGTAATATAGCAACTATATTAAACCATTTGCGTGTGGTTTTGACTCTTTAGTAGACAATCACTTTCTCTTTTCTTAATTAGGTCTTTACTACTGCGCTGACTCACCCAAAATGACCATAGAAGAATAATGGAAGCCCCTGAATACCTTGATTTGGATGAAATAGATTTTAGTGATGATATATCGGTAAGTACAAGTCTTATTTTATTTGTTCAAGTTGAGACAGTCTTAGATACCTCAATCTTGATATAGCAAACAACACTATTATTAGAAGCCACACTCCTTTCTACCTCATATATAGAAATGTTTAAATAGGTTGAATCTAGAACAAAATAAGGTGTTTTGTAAGAGGAATCTCTAATAAGCTTCGAAGGAAAAATTGATTCATCTCCTTCAGGTAGTAAAAATGACTTGCAAATCAAATTAATTAAGACTTTTATTTCTGGGTTGCTTGTCTACTCTGTTGTCTGGAATTAGTTATCTGTGCTCTAATGCTAGTCCTAGACACCAAAATTATGTTTACCTTTTTTTTAGTTGAATCTATTTCAGTTCTAAAAAAACCTCCTGCTTCTCTCACCTCTGAATTGCTCCTTTTTCATGTACGTAGTTACTCTGCCCTTTCCACCAGTTGCCATCTCCAAATACAGCAAGATTTTATCAATAGGTGGGATGTTAGCTACCTGTGACACGGTAGAGTACAGAAAGAGACAGAAAGAATTCCAGGGATTCATAGACAGCACTAATCCTTAGTGTCACAAGTAAAACAACTGCAGCTGTAATTGCAAGGAAAAATACTGTTTGTCTATATTGTTAGTCGTTCTTATAGGAAGCAGTGATACAGTATATTCTATTACTCATAATAATACTTCTACAGCCAGTGTTTCTGCTATTTGTGTAATAGTGTTGCTAATATGGTGAATGTCTGATTAATAATGGACTTGAATACATAAATTAAATCCACTATAAGAAGTGTGGGTTTTTTCTTTTTTTAACAAGGGCCTGGTTTTCTCTTTAGCATTTGGGACTCTTGATTCATTTTAAAACATTCCAGATGCTTTATTCACAGACAGATTCCTTTTGGAGAGGATATTTTTTTTAAACCTATTGTAATGTTGAATTTTTATTAAAGAGGAATATGGCAAGTGCCCAAAATATTACACGACAATGAGCCAATCTTGAGTGAATACCTTATTCTGGGCAACTTTCTTTTTATTACTGTTATATGCTAGATCATGTCCTGGTATCTGTTTCTATACTCAGTTTTGTAAAACTGTAAAACATAATAGATGTAACCTCTCCATGTCTCTCCCATTGTGGCTGTTGCTGCATACTGGTGGGTTAGGTTACTCGCTTTTCCGCTGAACAGCTCAGGCTGCCTGTTTTAAGAGGTTGTTCTTTCATTGGATACTGAACTTTGAATAAAAAATCCGCACAAATTATAGAGGCAGCAGTTTTACTCTCTGCTGTAGCAGGTAAGAGAACAAAGGATTTGTTGCCAGAATCCAGATTAACAAGAGAATTCATGGTTATTCTAGTGCTCTACTCATATCTCACCATATACAACTTAGAGATACCCGACCTTCACATTTTATCATTAGCCTTCCATGGAAGGAGCAGCTGCACAGCATCAGTGTTAGCAATTTATATTGTTCCTGTTAGCCCTCTGGTTCTAATCCAGTGCAGAAAAGTACTGACTAAAAATAATGTCAGCAAGAAGGCTGTTAAAATTATGCACTTATAAATGTACCTGAGTTACAAAGCCACTGTGTATAGTCCAGACCCTTGTAGACCATTTCAGCCAAAATGTAATAGACATAAAAAATAGACAGGAATTTGTTTTAAAAGACAAATAGATATGTAAGTGGTTTTGATTTCATTTTTTTGGTTTATGTTGCATTTGTACATAAGAAAATTAAACTGTACATTTCTCCAGTATCATAGATTCATAGAATGTTTTTGGTTGAAAGGGACATTTAAAGGTCATCTAGTTCCAACCCCCCTGCCATGGGCAGGGACATCTTTCACTAGAACAAGTTGCTCAAAGCCCCATTGTGATGCATTGACCTTGGCTGGCCACCCGGTGCCCACCAAGCAGCTCTATCACTCCCCCTCAATCAACAAGATGGGGATAAAAATACGACAAAAAGCTTGTGGGTCAAGATCAAGGCCAAGGGAGATCACTCACCAATTACTG
This sequence comes from Himantopus leucocephalus, assembly GCA_003993805.1. Classification (NCBI taxonomy): domain Eukaryota; kingdom Metazoa; phylum Chordata; class Aves; order Charadriiformes; family Recurvirostridae; genus Himantopus; species Himantopus leucocephalus. Next base: position 65,850,957 of record RSEF01000031.1, read on the forward strand.
CCATAGGCAAAAAAAGACTTGACTTGGAGATACTGATTTAATTTATTGCCAAAGAGCATAGAATAATGAGAACAAATCTAAAACCACCTTCCCCCTACCCCTTCCTTCCACAGCCCTTTGTAGGCTCACCTTCATTTCTGACTTCTCTACATCCCCACCCTGATAAGCACAGGGGGACGGGGGGAACAGGACTTGCCTTCAGTTCATCACATGTTGTCTCTACCAATCCCTCCTCCTCATGCTCTTCTCCTGCTCCAGTGTGGGGTCCTCCCTTGGGACGCAGTCCTCCACGAACTTCTCCAATGTGGGTCCTTCCCACAGGCTGCCCATTCTTAATGAACTGCTCCAGTGTGGGTCCTTTCCACGGGGTGCAACGCTTCACGAACAGACTGCTTCAGTGTCGATCCCCCATAGGGTCACAGGTCCTGCCAGAAAACCTGCTCCAGTGTGGGCTTCACTCCACAGGCCACAGTTACTGCCAGGAGCCTGCTCCATCATGGGCTCTCCACGGGCTGCAGGTTCCTTCAGGGCACATCCATCCGCTCCAGTGTGAAGTCCTCTTCTGCTGCAGGGTGGATGTCTGCTCCACCATGGTCTTCTCCGTGGGCTGCAGGGGAATCTCTACTCCAATGCCTGGAGCATCTCCTCCCCCTCTTTCTTCACTGACCTTGGTGTCTGCACAGTTGTGTGTCTCACATTTTCTCACTCCCCCAGCTGCTCTTGTGCAGTGTGTTTTACCCTTTCTTAAATATGTTATCTGAGAGATCCTACCAACATCACTGATGGGCTCATCCTTGGCCAGCGGCAGGTCCGTCTTGGAGTTGGCTGCAACTGGCTCTGTCCCACATGGGGGCACCCCCTGGTGTCTTCTCACAGAAGCCACCTCTGCAGCCCCACCTGCTAGTTTGTCACGTAAATCTAATACAATCATCAATGATGGGCATCCACCACTTCTCTGGGCAACCTGTTCAAGTGTCTTACCTCCCTCATTGTAAAAAATGTCTTCCTTATATTCAATCTAAATTGGTCTTCTTTCAGTTGTCCCTTGTCCTGTCACTATCAGCCCTGGTAAACAGTCTTTCTCTATTTTTTTTATAAGCCCCCTTTATATATTGAAAGGCCATAAGAAGGTCTACCTTTCTTTTCTCCACAATGAACAACCCCGACTCTTTCAGCCTTTCTACATAGGAGAGGTGTACCAGCTCTCTGACTGTTTTCGTGACCCTCCTCTGGACCCACTCAACAGTTCCATGTCTTTATTGTACTGGGGACCTCAGAGCTGGATGCAGTACTCCAGATGGCGTCTCTCAAGAGCAGAGTCGAGGGGGGGAGGATCACGTCCCTTACCCTGCTGGCCACACTTCTTTTTGTGCAGACCAGGATACAATTGGCTTTCTGCTGTGCAGGTACACGTTGCCAGCTTATGTCCAATTTTTCATGCACCAGTATCCCAAAGTCCTCCTCTGCAGGGATGCTCTAAATCCCCCAGTCTGTTTTGATACTCGTGGTTGCCCTGACCCAGGTGCAGGACCTTGGCCTTGTTGAACTTCATGAGGTTTGCATGGGCCCACTCTTCAAGCCTGTCATGGTCCAGCTGGATGGTGTCCCTTCCCTCAAGTAAATCAGCCGCACCACTCAGCTTGACGTTATGTGAAATCTTTCTGAGGGTGCACTTAATCCCACTGTCTATGTCATTGATGAAGGTATTAAATAGTATTTGTTCCAGTACGCACCCTTGAGGGAACACCACTCATTATCGGTTTCCACCTGGAGATGGAGCCATTGACTGTAACTTGTTGTACATGGCCAATTCCTTTTCCGTCTAACCATCCATCCATCAAACCCATATCTCTCCAAATTAGAGGCAAGGATGTTGTGTAGAACTGTGCCTTCCAGAAGCTGAGGTAGACAACATCTGTAGCTCTTGTCACTCCATCATAGAAGGCCACTAGATTAGTCAGGCATGATGTGCCCTTTGTAAAGCCACATTGGCTGTCTCTGATCACCTCTCCATCATCTGTGTGTTTCAGCATAGCTTCCAGGAGGATCTTTTCCATGGTCTTACTGAGCACTGAGGTGAGGCTGACTGGTTGGTAGTTCCCAGGGTCCTCCTTTTTACCCTTGTTGAAAATGAATGTGATATTCACTTTTCTCCAGTCACTGGAGACTTGACCTGACTGCCATGAATTTTCAAAGATGATTGAGAGTGGCTTAGCAACTACATCTACCAATTCCCTTAGGGCCTTGGAATGCAAATATGATGCTTATTTTGCAAACTAAGATGGTACTGTTCCAGATCCATCTGGCATAGTATATTTGAGTGTAGTTTAGACAACAGAATAGGTTTCTGGGACTCTCGTTTACATTAAACAAAAATAATATTCTGTCTGCAATGACGTTAAGCAGCCAAGCTGATTATTTTCATGTATTTCTTCATGAATAACTACTCACAGAAAGGAAGAAAAAAAATTACGACCTTTAAGTTGCACTAAATGATAGATACACTATTAAAAGTATGTTTTAAACTTTCCCATTTATCCTGTTAGTACTCTTCATTTTTGCCTGTAAATTTATTCCTGCTTCTAAGTTGTATACTGTTGTTATGGTTACCTGAAGGTTTCCTAATCCTTTAATTGAAAAGCAGGATTTGTATTGCACTGGCAAATGGTGTAAATTGAAACTATTGTATTTCTTGGTTTACAGAAATAATACCAAATTACCTAGTCATAACCGGTGTTCCTGGTGCTAAATATTTGTAAACTATTTGGGGTTGAGTGTATAGATTATTGCTGTGGTCATTCAAACAGCTCTGTACGAATGAGAGCCTGGCTCGCTGGTGCCAGCACAGGGCCGGGGCTAATTTGAAAGTTTGTGAAACGTGAGTGTACTAAGTGAATTCAAACATAATTAAGCAGCTGTTGAATTGTCAGGTATTTTGAAACAGCTTCAAAAACTTCCTCATGTCAATCCTCGCCTGGCAGGGCAGATGTAAACTATGTACGGTCAGGAGCGTGGCCGATCTCCTGGCCTCCCGTTTACGTGGCATGGGGCAGCTCCTGAGCCTGCTGTCACCTTTCCACCCCTCAGGCTCACACAGGTGTACAGGCGACACACAGCCAGACTTTGCCTACCCAGTGACCAGAACTTCAGGGCTCAGCATGGAGGGTCCCACATAGCAGTGCAGGCACTGTCACAAACTGCAGCAGGTTGATTTATTTCTCCTCCAGCTGATAGACTTATTCATAATTCTCTTTTTTCTCTGCCACGTCCCTTTTCAAAATGAAACGAAACACAGAAGGCCACTAAAATGTTCATAGAAAGTGTTAGATTCAGACAGATATTTTTTACCTTCAGCAGTGTTAGTGTCTATATATGTCTCCATTAAAGTTAAAGGGAAGAAAAACATATGGAGTGTCTATATAAGATGCTATAAACAATATATAGCACAAATAACATAACCAGTACTCCAAAGATGCTGATCACAGAGAGAAGTTTATTTTGGGGAGCTGTTATTTCTCACATGCACTGTGCCAGCCTAATCTCTTTCCTCCACTTTTTTGCTCCAGCACTGCTTAAATTGACACTGTTATTGAAAAAAATCTTCTTGCAACCTCAGGCCAAGTATTGTTGCTTTACTTGTTCTTGATGCAGATTGCTACTCCCAAATAAATGTCTAGGAAAAAGGGTGGTGTTGCACAGTTACAAATAATTAAGCAAATGTAATATAAAGGTATTCATTTAATGGGATTTGAATATTAATGAAACAGTTTATTTGCTATTATAGCAAATAAACTGAAATAAGACTGTTAAATGGCTTACAGTAATAATAACACCTGGAAACAAATTAGCTATAATGAAAGAATGTTTCTGTTTTCTCTAAATGAAAGCAAGGAGCTGTGCATTTGAGCGCGAGACACAGTCACTGGTGTCTTGATCCAGTGGAGGTGAATTTGTTGAGTTTTGATACTGACTCCAGCTGGAGCAGGACATGATCTTTAATGTGTTAGGGGTGTCGTGGTTCTGATGACGTGGTCTGAGAGTCACACTTTGTGTCCAGCTTTGCCCTTTGACTCCATTTTAGGAGTCATTAAAGGTATTCTCCACAACAGAATGTTAAAGAATAACTTTTGCATTTGAATTTACATTTTTTTACTATTTTGTATATACATTTCTATGCTGCAACGCATGATCCATTATTTCTTCATTCTGATATTTCTCAGACACAAGTGAGTCTGCAAGTGGCAGACAAGTGGCACAGCACAGAACAGCCTTACTAGAGACTGAATGTTTTTTTCTCATGTGTTGGGTTTAAAATTTATTATGTGAAAATTTGAGAACCATGTGAAATTTAAAAGGTTAACATTTGCAGTAATTCAAATTGTGTAGTGGAGTTTTACATAATGAACAAATGTTTTGTATGGTAATAGAGGTTCCATTTTCCCCTGAATTAAGTGTCTGTTGAAGAAAATCGGGAATATCTTGCGTTTGCATGGAATACTTGTTACTGCTTCTTGACTTTTGTTTGTTGTTGATACCATTCTTCCATCTTACAAAGTCCTTAAGGGTTTTATTGAAGTTTCAGTTTGGACATAGCCATGCCTTAAATGCAGAAGAAGAACCCAAACCTCAAACAGCAGTCAAAAATGCCATTACATGCATTATCCTGGGAAGAAGCCCTTAGTTTTGTTACTGAATTTCACTGTCAACCACAACACACTTTGATAAAATACCAAAAATCACAGTAAGCATTGACTAACAAAGTGACCTTATGTGCTTAGCTCTAGCATTGTCACTTATGCCTTTGGGCATAGCCCTCAGCTCTGGTTGACTTGGCTACTCTAATGGTGAAATGGGAGAAATGGTGTTTAATTTTGCATGTAGAACAATTTAAAATTATTGAATGAAAAGTGTGAAATAATTAATTTTAAATGCCATTGAATAACCATTAAGTCTAAAATTCTGTTCCAGGGAGGGGTTGCAATCTCAACCTCTTTTGCAGTCCCTTTGTGATACTGCTAGTCACCTTGAAATTTTTGGTTGAAGAAAAGCTAACAAACATTGCTGATGATCAGAGCTGGAGCTAGAGTATGAGACAGAGTAGTTCTAGAGGGAAGACCTGGCAATGAATTGTGTTTATGGTTGGGAAAGTTCCACTTTAAAGAATAATTTTAGTTGCTTCCTGGACCAAAAGCCATTTCTCCACGTCTTGACCACAAAATACAGATGGCAGAAATGTAAATGCGCAGAAGTCTTTTTGAGGACAGAGGTGAGTGGGAGGAAATCCGTTAATGAAATCAAACCAATATGATTAAAATGCATAATAAAATTCATAACTTTTAATAGATTTTTGGTGGTGGGCGGTGGTAACTGAATACATTTTAGTGCAGTGTTGAAATAGAAAGAAAATCTGTTCTTCCAGGAAAGAACAGGAAAAAAGACAAAAAGAAAAATGGCTTTCTGTTTTTGAGGTTGCCTGACAAAACACATAGCAATGGAATACAAAAGGCCTCATTCTAATTGAATTACAAACTGTGTAATAGTTTAAACTGCACCAGCTGGTCTTATGAAGCTACCATATTCCTTGGAGACGTGTTCCTTGGATTCTCTTAAGAATCTTACTAGACCAGTTCAACACTGCCTTCTGAGTCTTTGTGCTGAAATAGCAAGATGTATAGCTTAACAGCTCGATCTTTATTAAACAATAACTAGAGCGAAGCGCAGCACATGGTGTTTGTGCATGTGTGTGTTTAACTTGTATTAATTTGTATTTAGTAGCATCTTTCTCCCTGTCTCTGTTCTTCTGCTCTTTGTTGCTTTCGGCTGTCACATCCTGGAGCAGTCAGAGCTTTATAGACACAGCCTTGTTTAATGGGGATTGGAGTCACTGCGTAGTTCTGTGGAAGCCGCTACATGGTTTAATTAGTAAGTTCAGTTTTGATCCTGGGAATACTTACGCAAGTTTCTTGTTGCAGTTGAGGTTTCTCTATACATCCCTGAATCAGGACAGCAAGGAAAAAAGTAAGGCATGAGGGGTTTTTGAGGCTTAGTAAACTAACTGCGATTAATTGAGCAACAGTCTTAAACTTGCACCAGAGAAGTAAATTACTTCTGCAGTTGGTCACACGAGGTCGACTTCAGTTTGAAGTAGATTGCCAGCTGTGCACTAGAAGCACATCAAACTTTGAATGACGAACTATCAACAAAAAACAGGACAATGTATGACCATTTGTTTTTTTGTGTGGAAAGCTCATGTGGTTTTATATGTAGTTGTTTTGCTTCACTGGTCAATAGCACACCAGCTAAAAATATCTGTTTCTTTGAAAACATATGGTGTTTATATATTCTTTAAAAATTTTCAGTTGTGCTAATCTTAAATCCTTTTTTCTGTTTTAGTTTCCAATATACTGTTTTTAATAGGCCTTTTTTATATGAACAAAGCCATTGATCTTTCACAGACATAATGATTTTCACTTGTTTAAGTGAAGATTCCTGTAACATTAAAGTGTTTGGTTAAGGATGGCTTGCTATTAAGTAACATAATTACTGTATGTCAGAACGTGTAGTTTTATGACACTGGATCATGTGTCTTACCAAGGGTATTCCATAAGTTTATAAGAAAAAGATTTCTGTATGGTAAGATACATATGTCATCCCTATTTTTTTCCTTTTTAATGCTGTATTCAGAGAATAACATACTGATTAATATTAGGCGTACCCTGTCACATCAAAGTAATAGTGCAACTTTGCTTTAATAAAGCCTAAGTTAGCAAAATGAGCCTGTTGTCTGATATGTGTATGTACATGCAACTGCCTGCGAAATCAGATGTCTGCAGTGCAGATATTCTGCATTACTTTTATATATTGGTTTGTGAAAGCTTCAATTCTAATTTTTAAGCATGAAGTATCTCGCAGTATAATCACCATAATACATGCCTAGGTGGGCAAAGTGAGACCCTCGATGTTTACTGTGAAGCCTGTATCTATTCTCACCTTTGTTGTATCTTGCATTCCTTTGGAAAGGATGGATATATAAAACGTATTTGTGACTTGAATAATGATGACCTGCAGGAGGAAAAATCTGAGGTGGGGAGACGCTTTGTACCTTTGACAGTCTGTTTAATATCCCTCAAGGTGGGACACAAAAGCAGATACCACCTACTTTTCTCATGCAACCTGAGAAGACCATCAGACTACTGGAAGCACCCTTGCGTTGGTAGATTTAGTCTGTGCCCATGATATCAAGACCTTTTGAAAGTCTTATTTTTTATCTTTTTTAATGAATTACTTCATATAAATTTTTTCCTTTTTTACAGTATTCTGTAACTTCTCTCAAGACCATCCCAGAATTGTGTAGAAGGTGTGATTCACAAAATGAAGACAGAACAGGTATGATGCCTACTTCTGTCAACCCATCATTTTCTAGGCTGCTTTTTATCATGTACAGCTTGGCAACAATAGCTTCTTGGCAATGTTCTGTTGTTGTGTTTTCTCTCATTTTTGTACAGCTTTCTGGAAACATGG
>RSEF01000031.1:65858577-65913338 GCA_003993805.1 Himantopus leucocephalus
TTAGAAGGAAAAAAAGTTCCAAAAAAGGATTTGGCTGTATACAGATAAATGTAGGGATTCATCTCAGCAGCTCCAAACCACAGTATATGCAACAATTTACTTGAAAACCCGAGAAACCATTGGTGACAAGACGTAATAATGTAGGCGCCAATGAAAAAATGTTGGATACATTTACTACCCATATGGCCACGACCAGTTTGAGGGATGATGTTTTGCCAGAGTCTGAAACTGTATCAAGGATGCTACATGATAGAATCTACTTTAAGGCATACTGTAATAGTTAAGATTAAAGCCGAGTTTTTTAGTTTAATAGTGTAAACTAAATGAAGAATCATGGCATATAGATGAGAACCAGCTGGAGACCTTCCCCCTGCCCCCCCTGACAAAAAGTGCATTCAGTGTTGTTTTTCACTCTGTAAATCAGATTAATCCACTTTTGTTTTTCTCTTCCTGATGGAGGAGAAATGAATTGGTGAGAGGAGCATTTTTGTTGAGCTATGAAAAGTTTATTGTGCTTTCTAATGTTTTAATTGAACTTTCATTAATGTTATTTCATCAAATACTTTTGTAACAGAAACGGGAGACCTGGAATTTGTGGGATGATAGAAGGCTTTAAGAACTGTGCCGTACTTTGGCAACTTTTATTTCCGTATTTCCTTTCAGACAGTTGTAAATTTCCAAGGTGTGTAACTAAGTCGAAACTTTCTGAGAGCTACTTCTTCTACCAGAGTCATTAAAGGCCAGGTCATCACACCCATATGCCACTGCCTGATTGCACACACGGTATTACCTGCTGCAAGCAGAGGCAGGAAAGAAATGGAAAGGGAGGGGACCCCTGGTTCACCCCCCTCAATTTGCCCTGTCTCATTCTACCCTAATCGTCCCCCTGTCCTCCCTCATCCTCTGCCATCCTCCCCTCCATATCCCCCGCATCCTCCTCATCCTCCCCCATTACACCCTTCCATTCTTGCCCTGCCTCGCCCACATCCCTTTTCTTCATACCTTCTTGCTCCTTCTTCCCCTCTCCTCATACCTTTCTTCCTCCCTTCTTCCCCTTTTGTCCCTTCTCCTTCCCCCTTCTTCCTCTCTCCTTCCCTCCTTCTTACACGCTCTTACCCCCATTCTCCCCACTGTCTCCTCCTTCTCACCCCATTTCTCACCCCATTCTTCCATCATTCCTCCTCCTTCCTTCCCTGCTCCTTCCCTCTTTCTCCCCCACTTCTTCCCCCCTTCTACTCCTCATCTTTCCTTGCCATCCTCCTTACCATTCCTCCCCATATTCCTCCCACCATTCTTCCCCCATTCCTCTTCCCATTCTTCTTTCCCCGTTCTCCCCACCATTCCCTCTGCCATTCTCCCCACTGTCTTCCCAACTGTTCTCACTGCCATTCCTCCCCACCATTCTTCATCCCCATTCTCCCCAATGTTCATCCTACCATTCTTTCCCCCTATTTCCCCAGAGTTTACCTTTTCTTCCCCCACATTCTTCCTTCCCTAGTCTTCCCCGTCATTTTTCCCCATGAGTCTTCTCCCTGTTTTTCCCCTCAGTTTTTCCCCCAGTCTTCCCACCAAGTCTTCCAGTATTCTTCCCATCATTCTTCTAGACCCTTCTTCCTCCTGTTCTTCTCACCATTCTCTTCCCTACCATTTGTTGCCCCTCATTGTCACCCTCTTCAGCCCCCACCCCGTACCCTTCATCTCTTCCACTTTTTCCTCTCCCCCATTTTCTCTCTACTGCCATTCCCCACCCCGCCCCATCTCTGCCTGTCACTATTAGCAGCTGATAACATGGCAGCAGGGCATTATCTTGTCTTGTCATAAAAAGAGCTAAAGCCACTGATTCACTCAGCTGCACCAAGAGCAAGGTGAACCAGAGGAGGAGAGCAAGAATAGCCCCTAAGACATACTGTAGTGCGTGTTCATAAGGACTGCTCAGCCACAGTGCCAGCATCAATACCTGTTTTCAGGAAGAAGAGTATATTCTTTTTAAAATTCACATAGTAGTATTAAAGTAAAATGCAGACCAATGGCAAGGATGAAGCACTGGTTATGAGCTCTTTCTTAAGGCCATAGGATATTGACAATTTACTGTGTAGCTCTGTTGTTTCATGGTTGGCTCTGCAGTCGGACGTTTTTCAATGATGATTTTAATTACATCTGCACTCGTCTATTGCCTTGAAAAGGGGTTGACAGAAGCAAGTACAGGCCTTGCTGGAAGACAGTAGTAGCACTGGGGAGTCTGCCAGTAGAAGTTAATTCACAGCTTTGTTTAAGTCTTGAGTCAAAAAAGAGGTCTTTAGCACTGATAGTAGTATTGGCAAACTGGAAACAGTACTAAAATCTATTTTTTCTCTCTACTTATCACTTATGAGTTTTGGTGAATTGGAAATAGTAGTAAAATCTGTTTTATTTTTATTCTGCTTAATCACTGAGTAAACATCTAGTGCTGAACAGGAAGGTATCACTTTATATCTCTGTACAGACTTCAGTGTCTGAAGTATCTCGAAATATCAAGCTGCATCAGTGAACGTTGTGTGAGGCTCCATCTGTTGATTTTTCATAGTTGCTTTTGATGCAGTCTCTTGTCTTCCTCATACTGTAGACCATTAAAAAAATGTTTCCCAAATTATTGTTGCTATGTGCTATTTTTGATGAAGATAGATTATATCATAAATCTTTAATATGCATGACATTCATACTATTTTATATATGTGTTCCATTGGCAATTTAAGTAGTTACATACAGAAAAACTCAGAGGTTTTGCAAAGAGCTGCTCCAGCTTTCTACCTCATACTGACTCCTGCTTAGTTAGAGGTTGTATTTCTTCTTTAAAACAGAGAAGAATGTGGAAGTAGAACTCTTATTATTTTTTAAAAGAACTAGAAGTTAAGCATAGGTTAGCCATAGAATTAGATATGTTAGTACCCTAATAATCTGAAAAATAATTATCTGTTAGCTTTGTCTCAGAAAAATATTTAGTTCATTAAGGCAGTTAAGACAAAATTATAGAGAAAATAAGATTCAACTTTATACTTAAAAATATATATAAATATGCAGACAACCATTTTTGCCAGCAAGATTGTTAGAACAGATTTAAACCAGACAGTTCCTCTTTGTGGAATTACATTTTTTAATTATATGGCTGATATTATAGAAGTCTTACTATTCATTGTTCACCGGTAAGTGTAGTAAGTAGCCCTGTAAATCCCATTTTCTTTCCCCATTTCGTGTAAACATTCAATAATATGTTAGTAACATATGAAAGTGTTTGGTTACATTGTTTTCAAATTACTCTAAGCGCTTTTAATCCTAGGCAAGCATACCAGTGTTTACCAGTCAGTGTGCTTTCTCAAGCATTTCACATAGACCTTTCAACATATTTTTGGGCTTTTTAAACTACTTCTGCCTGGCGGTAACTTTTGCTCAAAAAACTTTTTATTTTGGACAAGGAGAGATTAGAAAGTCTGAGAAAGGATTTCCCTATGTGTAGTTTTTCCTCCCAGAATTTCCACTGTCCCCTCCCTTTACTGGACAGCACTGGCCAGTGATCTGTACTGGTGGGAAGGTCCTGTGGTTCCTTTCTCACCCTTTTGCAAGATGTGCATGAAAGTCAAGCAGTCAGTACAGTCTCAGTCCTGACTCCTCTATGTCCTTCCTTGGATTTAGGGAATTCTGACTCAGGAAAATTCCAAGGGGTCCTTGGAGCCAAAGTATGTGTGTCGGTACCCCCAGATTACAAAATAAAAGGTATATGAGTTTGGAGAAAAGGTGTAGGGCAAATCCTGGTTTATCCACAGTAAAGCGTGGTTAAGGGTAATTGTTTTCTCTACCATCATGCTTCAAGAGAATCATCTTTGTAGCTGGCATAATAACGACTAAGATGGCATTATTCTTCTTCAAAGACAGAAAATTAAAGAGTATAGTTTAAAAATGGATCGAGGTAACTCATTTTTCTGAACTGAAGTGTTAGCCCATTGATTTCCGGCATTGTCTAATGTAGAATGATGAACCGAAACAGAAATCAGTCCTTTATACTTTTGTTATTAAGCATGAAATTGGCTGCTTTCTTTCTGGGCAGATTTTCTAAGGCCACTTGAGCAAATGGTTCAAGACATCTGTGTTCAGCAAGCTTCACTGAGCCATATCATTGTTGAAGTATATTCTATCAGCTATGATGACTTTTGGTTGTCATTAAATGTACATCTCAAATGAGGACAATATCCTATTCTAGGTCTTTATTCACAGGTTGGTAAAAGCAAGTTCATCTTTAATCTCCAGCAGTTACCCTTTTGTACTGCTTTATTCATTCCCAAAGTAACTGTCATTCACAAAATTATTCACATTAGTTTCCTATTTGAGAAAAATAAATAAATCAGTGAACATGAAATTGCACACAATTTCTGTCTCAAGCTTTTGGTAGCTTTTAGCTGTAAGAGAAATTCTCTCAGAAAAAAACCAATAATTAGTATGCAGTGACACTTGTGATAGCTATATATAAGCTCTTTTCCTACCTCGTTCCTACCCTCTTCCTGCTTTTACACATTTTGTGCCAGAATGACTTCTTCTGATTTTTCAGTAGAACTTTACTTGCTACGTCCCTTTTACATCCTTAGATCAGTCTGGAGAAGGGTAAACCCAATTTATTAATTTTGACATTTTCTTTGCCTCTTCTATATTCCCTACTTTAGAAACAACAGTTTTGTCGTGTTCTTCCTCAAGCCAAGATAAGAAAAATTATTCATTCACTGAGGCTCATATTAATGTTTGAATTACCTGGAAAAGTTGCATGCTTATTTAAAAGGGCAAATTATTATTTACCCTGTTTACCCTTTATTTTTTCTTTAGAGTGGCTTCAAATTCCACGTAAAAGGGAACAAACGCTCTGTTCTTATCTGTGCAGGGTTGTTCTTTAATTCAGGTTCTCGTGATATAGAGCTTACATTAAAGAACCCTAAAAGTACTCCTGGAAGTTATTAATATATTAAAACTGTAAAACAGTGCCACCTTCAGTTAAAATTGTTAAATATTATTTCAGTGATATTAATAAAACAGTAAGTAGATATTCAGAACTGGTTTTAATTATTCATCAATATGTAAGGGACATCCCTTCCTCCGTCTCTTGGACCCCCAATATTGCTGCCAGTGTTGGAGATAAATTGGTGTTAATAACTATGAGGAATTTTCTAAAAGTTTCCCTAGTGTAGACCACACCTCAGTGTCTGTATACAAAGTCAGAATCATAGTGCTCTAAATGGACCTGGAATGAGTACAGTTCTTAATTGATTCAAGAGTCTTTGCTGAAGTCGTATCACAAGAAAGAAGCTCAGGCATTTCTTTCAGAGGACAGTGAAACTCCAAATATGAAACTTTGTATATACTTACTGCAGGCCCCAAAATGATTGTGTATTACATGAGCTGCAAAAAAAAATACTGCATTTAAAAAAAAATTTAATAGGTATGGGCAGTTGTCAATGCTAATCCCAGGCTTCCTAAATGACAATGATGGAAAGTGAAGTAAACTTCACAGTAAGTGAATTTTTAAAGCAAAAAGGAAGAGTTTCAGGTAAAAGAAAGTCATTTGAATGCATTCATTCTTTGGTAGCAACAGAGTCAACCTAACAGAGTTTGTTCTTACTTATAGAATCATAGAATCCTAGAAGGGTTTGGGTTGGAAAGGACCTTCAAAGATCGTCGACTCCAACCCCCCTTTCATGANTGGAAAGGACCTTCAAAGATCGTCGACTCCAACCCCCCTTTCATGAGCAGGGACATCTTTCACTAGATCAGGTTGCTCAAAGACCCATCCAGCTTCACCTTTGAACACTTCCCGGGATAAGGCATTCACAACTTCTCTGGGTAATCTATTCCAGTGTCTCATCACACTCATCATAATGGTGCAAGACCTTGCACTTGGCCTTGTTGAACTTCATGAGGTTCACATGGGCCCAGTCCTCAAGCCTGGGCAAGGTCCCTCTGGATAGCATCCCTTCCCTCAAGCAAACCAACTGCACCACTCAACTTGATGTCATCTGTAAATTTGCCGAAGGTGTACTCAATGCTGCTGTCTATGTCATTAATAAAGATATTGAACATTACCAGTCCCAGTACAAATCCCTGAGGAACACCACTTGTTACTAATCGTCGTTTGGACATTGAGCTGTTGAATGCAACTTTTTGGATGTGGACATCCAAGCAATTCCTTTTCACCAAGTAGTCCGTCCACCAAACTTATGTCTCCAAATTAAGGGCAAGAATGTTGGGGGCCAACAGTGTCAAAGGCCTTACAGAAGTGTGAGATAGATGACATCAGTAGCTCTTCCCTTGTCCACTGATGCAGTCAGTCCATTGCAGAAGGCCACTAAGATTAGTCAGGCATGATTTTCCCTTTGTGAAGTCTTGTTGACTGTCTCTGCTCACCTCTGTGTCATCCGTGTGCCTTCATGTAGCTTCCAGGAGGATCTGTTCCATGATCTTCCCAGGCACAGAGGTGAGGCTGACTGATCAGTAGATCCCAAGGTTCTCCTCTTCACCTTTTTTAGAGGGTAAAAAATTGAAGCCTAAATGGTAAAGAAACTTCTTCTTGTGCTGTCAGCAAGGGTAGAGAGTACCACCTAGTATTGTGTACTGGGAGTTTCCAAGTACATGTTGACAAGGTCTTGAGGTAAAAACCCCCAAATAGTGTCTTCTCTTGTCTCTGTCAGTTATGTACTTTGTTTGCAGTGTTGCTACTACGTGCAGGCAGGCAGCGTTCTTTCAGGGTGGCTGTCTTCATCATAGCATAACTTAAGTCAGAAGGCACCTCTGAAGGCCATCTTGTCCACCTCCCTGTGCTCAGAGCAGTTCCAGTTACACCAGATTGCTCAAGGACCTGTTCTCCAAATGAATGCTGCAATAAAGAACACTGCAACCAATTTACTTTGGGGCAGTCTTATTAGGGAAGCAACCATAATGCTCCCACTTCTTTGTCAACAAGAAATAACTGTGATTCAACCTCAGAGGTTCATAGACCATTGAAAGGTCTAGTAGGCATGATAAAATTAGCAGATAGTCTTACAATAGTCCAGGACTCTCAGGTCCAGGGACCAAGAAGCGTATTGTTCTCCTTTATTCACAGTTTTACTCTGGTTTGTGACTGCACAGATAAGGAGTTCATAGAAAACAAAGGTTGAAATACAGAGAATTTAGAGTTAGCACAGTCTGGATGCAGATCAGGTCATTAGGTGGAAGCATCAATGGCTTGAATGACTGATAATTATTTGGATAAATTCCAGTTTTTCTCCTGGACAGTGGTTCAACACAGTTAATGGTAAGATACTGCTCTCCATCCTGAGAAGGAACAGAGACAGCAAGCTAAAAAGGCTCAAGAATTTCATTGAGGGTTGTAGCATAGTAATGGGGATCACTGGTTGCCACCTATGGAAGAACAGGAGTGAATTGATACTCTTTTTCATTTCTGTTAAACTGGTGTGTAGGTGTCAAGTTACCTAGTAGAGCAACTCGGAGTCAGTTGCCAGCTGATCTACAAATGATTCAGATCTTTACATCCATTTTCCTGCTTGCCTTCACCACTGCTGGTAGTACGCCCCCCCAGCTGTTCAACAGCAGCATTCATGATTACAGAACATCGGTCAAAGCGTAAACCTAAATGAGTTCGTGGTGATAGTGACAGAAACACACTGTTAGGAGTTTGACCATTTCCTCAGTCAATCAGTGCTCTTTGAATGTGAGCCGTTCTGGGTTTCTGAAGACCTGGCATAGCAGTGTCTACAAATACCACTCTGCAGTGTGTTCAGTTCATTCTGTAATGCTACTGATGTGTGATATACCGCCATTTGCCACCTCCTGTTTGTGTCACCAGTGCTATAAACTTCATGAAGCCATCAGCATTTAGAGAGCGCTACTGTACCCATATGCCAGGGAGACGGGCTCTTGCACACACACCAGCAATGAATTTCAGTAGTAGTCTCCTTATAGAGCTGAAGTAAAAGCTAAGTTCTTTCTTATTTTTATTATACTCGGGACAGTTTAAAGGTATTCTGATGTTTGGCATTAGACTGTAAGTACCACAGAAACTGCCTGTCATAAGGGTAAAGTTTCATCTGTGCATGAGGTAGTCTTGATGGTTGGACAAAACTCATACAGTTACCCTATAATCCTACAGATGCTCATATACCGGATAAAACTCCCCCTTTCACCTCCCCATGCCCTAGGTACAGAGATGATATTGAAAATTGCTCTGAAGTCAACAGATGCTTCCAATTGGAAACATGTTATAGGGATCTTTTTTTAGAAAGTTCAAGGTAAATTTTGATGAATAAAATAAAGTCTGATAAAGTGATTGAATTGCAAGAGAAGTTGCTTCCTTATTGTCCACTTTTCTGATTATTGGCCCCCAGTAGTCCTGGGATATCTATAAATAAACAATTGAATAAATAAATAAATAAGTGAAACTACAAATAGGCTTACAGGCATCTTTATTCACATTTTGCATTTTCTCTCCCTCAAGAAGAGCATAGATCTAGCACAGTATATGTGGTGAAGGACTATTTTTGCAAATTTGACCCTTGCAGGTTTTCATCAGATACTATTTTCTTTAGTGCCAAGGAAGTGCTTTGACACCTCAGGTCTATCAGGCAGCATGATACTTCTTTCCTGATGTGAATGAAATCTCCCCAGTTCTTGTGTTCCACTCCTTTTTACTTCAGCAACACAACAATGGGATCATCCAAATCTCTTATATTAATGAATAAAAGTTAAAGAAATAATCTTGACAACATAGTTCGAAAAAAATCTGTCATCACCTTTTTACATTTGAGGTACTGGGTCATAGAAGAGACATGGCTTATCCAAGATTATACTAGAATTCTTTGTCAGATTCTGGAATCAAGCTAGCTGCTCCACATTCTGGTCTCCTGCCTTAAACTCAGACCATCCTTTACTGTTGTTTATAAAAGAATCAAACAGTATTTATTTGACCCAGACTTTTAATGGCCCCTGCCTGAGTTCATAAGTATGGAGAGATGAGCAAGAGGCTTTTCCCCTGGAGCAGCTGTTGAAGACTGCTCACATAACTCCTGCTGTGCTGGTGCTGTGGAGGACATAGGCAGCGCTTGCTTTTGCTTCTTCAGGGAACAAGCCTCTGAAAGCAGAATGGAAGAGATTCAAGCTGTGTCCTGGTCCACTCTGGCCCATGGTTTCAGCATCGTGGTGGGGGAAACTGTGCTGTGACTGCCTAAGCACTGATGCAGCCTGTACAGCACCCAAGTAGAAAATAGCACAAAGAAAGATTGTGTCTACCAATCTGACTTGCTTTCTTCCCTACTGCTATGTGCTTAAATGCTATATTCTAATCCTTTATTAAATGCAGTGTTAATTCATCATCCCAGTTAATATGTTTGTAAGTCTGTAAAAGTATTGCTGACTGTTCTCACTGTTGCAGTTTGTTTTCTCGAAAAGACAGTGTTTGTAAAGAGATGTTGAGAAGAAAAACAATGAAAAAATGGGATTACTTTACTCTGCTCTAACTGTAATGAAAGAGAAGAGAAATACGTGACTTTACAATGATCTGAGACAGATTTGTAACAAAGGTCATTGCTTCTTTGCAGTGTCCGATTTTACTATTTTGTCATCAGTGGATTATGTAAATGTGTGTTATTAAGTGGAGAAAGCCAAGCAACAAAATAAATGTAAGCTTAAATAAAGTGACGACAAACAAAAAGTTGATGCCTTTTTCTCTGTCTAGACCCCTGTGTTGAAAGCAGTGTTTTCATAAAACTCAGACAGAATTCATTTCCATACTGAGTGCTTAATAGTTCCTGTCAGAACAAAACAGCTGGGAAACATATGGTATCCATTTCCCTGTATCACTTGGAAAAAATTTCACATGTAAATAAAACCAACATAAAAGTGTAGGCCTTTGAACCTAGAATCTTATACAATACATAAATAAGTCAGTACAGTGCGTTCTTTGTATTGGCCCACTAAGTTACATGCCTTTTGATTATTATTATTTTTATTTCTTCTTCGGAAATGTATTCTTAAGCACTTCCAAAAGTACCAAGGTAATTTTCAGACATCCGTAACTACTGAGCCATACTAATCTTTCACTTCAGACATTAATGTTGCACTGAAAGTGTATATATCTGTTTCCTTAGGAAGGTGTTCATGGCAAATTGTGTGTTTTGACCACAAATTAGATCCCACTGATATGCAGTTAGCACATGTAATAAATCTGCTTTGTTTAAACAGTGTTCTTGACTTTCAGAATGCAAATGCATTAACTCTTAGTGTACATTGAAAGGGGCATTAGAAACTGCCTAAAGGCTTTAGTGGTTTTAGTGCTGTACCTCAACTGAAAATAACAAAATAAGGAAAACTTTGCCAGAGTTCCACTGATTATGGTGTCCTGGTTCCGATGGGGATAGGGTTAATTTTCACAAGGAGCTGGGAGAGGACACATCTAGGTCGGCTGACCCAAACGAGCCAAATGGGGACACGTTTAGTATATAGCTGGGAGAGCTAAGGCGGGGGGGGGGGCTGTTGGTGCGTGGCTGTACATTATTGGTGTCTTGTATATTCCTCTATCAGTATTATTGTTCTCGTTTTCCTCTTTCCTTTTCTGTTATGTCAAACTGCCTTTATCTCAACCCACAAGTTTTGCCTTTCTCTTCCAATTCTCTGTCCATCCTACTGCTGGTGGAGGGGAGTGAGCAAAAGACCACGTGGTTCTTTGTTGCTGGCTGGAGCTAAACCATGACAGTCCTTTTTTGGCACCTGGTGTAGGGCATGAGGGGTTGAGATGATGACAGATGTGACCAGAGCATGTTAAAAAAAAATTGTTATACTCATGTATTATATTAAATAGTCGCTGGTCACAATGTTGCTGTGTTTGTTCTCATGGCTGTGTTATGTAAATTCTTATATGCTCTATGTACTCCCCACGATGCTGTTTATCACTTCTGGTAGAAGGATCAGGATTATCATTTTGCTGTCCTATGTAATATCAACTTATGATATGATAGCATCACTGTTCAGGCAGTTATGTTGGTGTATTTATGCAGCATTGCTGTCCTGCCCGTACCTCAGACACCATCTCACAGGTGGGGATACTTTCCCCAGCACTTTCGCCTCACTTTTCTCCTTTGGCCCACATACAACAGCTTTTGAGAATTTTGAGTATCTTTGGGATGTTCAAACCAGCATGCTCCTATGTCTCCTGAATGCGTTTCAGGTCTTGTTTAGGGTTAAACAGCTATTTAAGACTACCACCCAGAGATCTGCCCTGAGATTGGATCGTCACGGGTGGCATGGCATTGGGAGAATATGGGCAGGTATCTGGAGAACTTCTCACCTCCGATGGATTGTAACTTCACCCCTGCACCACTAGAGCACCCTGATAAAGTGATAGAATATTTGAAAGGAAAATGCTGTGGCTATTCTATGGAGGAGCAACTTACTACACTGTACTGGGCCCTGGCCAGTATCTATCAAACACTGCTCAATCTTATGCAGCACCCGTAGGAGAAAGCGAGGGAAACCAGACCAACAGGCACCACAGCTACTCCAAGCCCTGCAACAGGTACTGTGGCTACCACAACCCCCATGACAGGCACTATGGCTACTCCAACCCGTATGACAGGCGCTGCATCTACTCAAACCCCTGTAACAGGCACTGCAGCCAAAACAGAAAAACAGCCCACGCCGGTATCAGTTGCCCCTATACAGAAGAAGAAATACACGAAGAAATCAGTTCTCTTGGTAAGGGATGATGATGAACCAGGGCCATCACAAGAACAGGAGGAAGAAGCAGAACCAGAGATAATCACTCAATCTCTATCCCTGAGTGAGCTGCGAGATATGCGAAAAGGTTTCTGCCACCATCCAGCTGAGCACATTGTCAACTGGCTGCTCGGCTGCTGGGATAACAGGGTCAGTAGCTTGGAATTAGAAGGTAGGGAAGCCAAGCAGTTGGGATCCCTGCCTAGGGAAGGGGGCATTGACAAAGCAATTGCGAAAAAGACACAAGCCTTCAGCCTCTGGAGGTGACTTCTGTCAGGCGTAAGGGAAAGGTACCCCTTCAGTGAAGATGTTCTATGTTATCCAAGCAGGTGGACCACCATGGAGAGAGGGAATTAGCCATGCAGGAGATGGTTTATTATGACCCAGGCAACACGCAGTTACCCACAGGTCCTGATGACGTCCAATGTACATGGCCCATGTGGCAGAAGTTTGTATGGAGCGCACCATCGTTCTATGCCAGCTCATTGGCAGTGATGGAAGAGAAGGGCAAAGAGGGACCAACAGCGGATGAGGTTGCTGGCCAAGTCAGGCGATAGAGTCTTTCTTCCTCCCTCGTCTCGGCTGTGGAGGAGGTGTCCTGCAAGGTCCAGCAACTCAAAGAGAATATGTCCTACTCCCCACCTGTACGGGCCAGTATCTCAGCTATTAGGAACAGGCATTTCGCTGCTCAAGAGAGAGGATATAGAGCGTACTCACCATGACGCACCCTGTGGTTTTACCTGCATGACCACAGAGAGGACACGAGGAAGTGGGATGGACAACCTACCCTGACCCTAGAGGCATGAATACATGAGCTGCAAGGAAGAACAATTACAAAAGGGGATCCTTCCAGGAAAAGTGCCGCTCCGGTTTCCAGCAGGCAGCTGCCCAGACAGAGTTGAAGGCGTGACCTTACTTCTGATCCTCTTGAAGGGACTTCTAAGTCATTTTTGCAAGAAGTGAGTAACGGATACTATGACCAGGATTAGAGGGGCCCCGCCTCCAGCCAGGTGGAGGATAGGGACAACCGAATTTATTGGACTGTGTGGATTTGATAGCCTGGCAGGTCAGACCCACAAGAGTATAAGGCTCTAGTGGACACCAGTGCACAGTGTACCCTAAAACTATCAAACTGTAAAGCAGCAGAACCCATCTGTATTTCTGGAGTGACAGGGGATCCCAACAGTTAACTGTATTGGAAGCTGAAGTGAGCCTAACTGGGAATGAACGGCAAAAGCACCCCGTCGTGACTGGCCCAGAGGCTCTGTGCATCCTTGGCATGAACTAGCTCAGGAGAAGGAATTTCAAGGACCCAAAGGGGTACTGGTGAGCTGTTGGTATAGCTGCCTTGGAGAAGGAGAAAATTAAACAGCTGTCTACCTTGCCTGGTCTCTTGGGGACCCTTCTGTCGTGTGGTTGCTGAGAGTCGAAGAATAACAGGTGCTGATCACTATTATGGTGCATTGGTGGCAATATTGCACCAACCAAGACTCCCTGCTTCCCATCCGTAAGCTAATTCGTCAGCTGGAGACCCAAGGAGTGATCAGCAAGACTCACTCACCCTTTAGTAGTCCCATATGAACAGTGTGAAAATCTAACGGAGAGTGAAGGCTAACAGTAGACTATTCTGGCCTGAATGAAGGCATGCCGCTGTTGAGCGCTGTCATGACGGACATGTTAGAACTTCAATACGAACTGGAGTCAAAGGCAACAAAGTGGTATGCCACAATTGATATTGCTGATGCATTTTTCTCAATCCCATTGGCAGTAGGCTGCAGGCCACAGTCTGCTTGCACTTGGAGGGATGTCTNTTTGCTTTCACCTGGAGGGGTGTCCAGTACACCTGGAATCGACTGCCCCAGGGGTGGAAACACAGCCCTACTATTTGCCATGGACTGATCCAGGCTGCACTGGAACAGGGTGGAGCTCCGGAACACCTGCAATACATTGATGACATCATTGTGCAGGGCAAAACAGCAGAAATAGTTTTTGAGAAAGGGAATAAAATAGTTCAAATCCTTCTGAAAGCTGGTTTTGTCATAAAATGAAATAAGGTCAAGGAGCCTGCACAGGAGATCCAGTTTTTAGAAATAAAATGGCAGGATGGACCCCATCAGATCCCAATGGATGTTATCAACAAAATAGCAGCTATGTCTCCACCAATTAGTAAAGAGGAAACACAAGCTTTCTTAGGCATTGTGGGTTTTTGGAGGATGCATATCCCAGACTACAGTCTGATTGTAAGCCCTCTATATCAAGTGACCTGTAAGAAAAATGATTTTCAATGGGGTCCTGAGCAACGACAAGCCTTTGAACAAATTAGGCAGGAAATACTTAATGCAGTAGCCCTGGGGCAGACCAGGCAGGGCAGGATGCTAAAGATGTGGATCTACACTGCAGGCAGGGAGAATGGCCCTATCTGGACCCTCTGGCAAGAAAGCACCAGGGGACACTTGAGGTTGACCCCTAGGGTTCTGGAGTCGGGGATACAGAGGATCTGAGACCCATTATACTCCTGGATCTGGTAATCGAGCTGGCCCTGCCCAATCAAGACTTCCACGTACTGTAGAAGGAGATAAAGTCCCTATAGTGCACATGAAGAATATTGTTAGGGAAGACAGTCTGGGTTAGTCCCACATCAGGCAAAGGCAAACCAATTCACAGGACTGGTTTTGCTCAAGAACCTGGTGCATTTAGTGGGTGATGCGGAAGGATGGGGAGGTCCGATGTGTACCTCATGGGGATTGATCTTGGGTGAGAATGAATCAAATGGTATGATGTTAATTGCTAAATAACCCTGCCACTGTGTGTCATCACTACCACAATTGCTCAATACTATATCAATGGTACTACAGTAAGAATCACCCAAACTAATGACAGATGGACTTTGATGAAACCAAGTGCAGCAGTGACGGGACCAGAACTGGTTTTACCAGCTGGTGCCCAGCAATTTTCTCGAGATCAACATCTTCACCACACAGAGGGTGGGCGTGGGCTGTGCCAGATACACTAGCCCTGAGCTCGGAATACAGCATGCAACAGTCCAGCACCACACACCATCTGTCCTGCCCTGAGAGACTGTTATAATAGATGGAGCCCAAAGTCATGGATTAAATGAACTCAATGGACATTTTAGAGGGATGGCCCATGGCCTAAGGGAATGGTATCTGTATGTATATGTGTGTATATATATCAAAAACAGGGAAAAGTGGTGGTGATTAATTGGAAAGTATAAGATCTGGGCATGATGTAGATGGTATAGAATAAGGGCTGGATAATATCCTGGTTCTGGCAGGGGTGGGGTTAACTTTCACAAGGAGCTGGGATGGGACACAGCCTTGTCGGCTGACCCAAAGTAGCCAGAGGGTTATTCAGTACCATGTGGCACCATGCTCAGTATATAGCTGGGGGAGCTGGCCAGGTCAGGGGCAGGAATCACCACTTTGGAGTGGGCTAGGCTTCGGGTTCTGGTCAGTAAGTGGCTGCACATTAATTGTGTTTTGTATATTCCTCTGTCAGTATTATTATTGTTGTTTTCCTCTTTCCTTTGCTGTTTTGTCAAACTGCCTTTATCTCAACCCACGAGTTTTGCCTTTCTCTTCCAATTCGCCCTCCATGACGCTGCTGGGATGGGGGGAGTGAGCAAAAGACTGCATAGTTCTTTGTTGCTGGCTGGGTCTAAACCACAACATATGGAGATCATAAGTGTGACCAGCTGGGACTGTGTGACAGAGTGCAAGTTCAGTAGGATTGAGTTCAAGTTCAGTAGGATTAAGAGTTCAGGTACCTTGAGCTCCCTTTCTTCTTTGCAAGTCAGACTCACTGGTCAAACTCCATATCTTGCAGTGCCCTGAAATAATCATCTGGAAGGTCCGGAGCTATGTATATGTGTATGTGTGTGTGTGTGTGTGTGTGTGTATATATATACACACAGAGCTTATATATATAAGGGATGGAAAGTTTGACAGAGAAGCCCAACGCACAGAGGAGAAGTGGAAAAGGAAGAATCATACCTGAATAAGTAGGCTGAATTTTCAGATCAGAGAATCACAAAGTCGTTTACATTGGCGGGGACCACTTCAGATCATCTAGTCCAACAGCCCTGCTCATGCAGGGTCAGCTGGAGCATGTTAAGCCCAGGACTATGTCCAGTCAGATTTTGAGTATCTCTACAGATAGAGACTCTGCGATGCTTCTGGGCACCCTGTGCTGGTGTTTGACCAGCCTCACAGTAAAAAAGTGTTTTCTTGTGTTCAGAAGGAATTTTGTGTGTTTCACTTTGTGCCCACTGCCTCTTGTCCTGTAAGTGAGCATCGTGAAGAGCCTTGCTTCCGCTTCTTCATTTCTTCCCATCATGTGATTATACACAAGGATAAGGTTCCTCCTGACCCTTCTTTTCTCCAGGGTGAGCAGTCCCAGCTCTCAGTCACTGTTCATATGAATTTCCAGTTCTTGTAAGAAAAATACATCTCCCAGACATAACAGGCCATAAAAATTAAATTGTTGTTACTGTTGTTCAATCCACAAAAAAGTTTTGACTAACCTTTTTTTCGATCTTATGATGCATCTCTGGGCAATAAAAAAAAGCAGAGTGCAAACTAGGATAGTTGGACAAGACTACTGTAAATGCCACTAGGCTCTTATTGATTACTTGATTAAAACTACTTTATTTGTAATTGATTACAATGTATGTACTGTTTGAAGAACATTTCTGTTCTGGAGTGTCAAATTCTTTAGCTGTTTTGATAGAGATGCCATTAAATCTGCTTAGAATGAATGTGGCATGTAATTCTTCTTTCCAGTGTTTGTCCGGGTATATCTTTAAAGCATGCTATATCATGTCACATGTCTGGTAGTAATCACTTCTAAATCACATTCCTCTATTTCTCTAGTTTCCAGCAGCAACTGGAACTGTGGAGTCTCAACTCTTATCGGAAATGCACAGAAACCAACAGGAATTGCAGATGTGTGCAACAAATTCAGACCAGTGAAGAGGGTTTCCCCATTAAAGCACCAGCCAGAAAGCTCTGAGAACAATGAAAGTGATGACCAGAAGAACCAGAAGGGAGAATACCAGAAAGGCAGTGATTCTCAATCTGCACCTCCAAATGACGACCAGAGTCCAGGAGAAGGAGAGAGCCTTAAAAGCAAAAACATCGAGCCAGCTGTTCTGCTTGGGGAGCTGGAGCACTATGACCTGGATATGGATGAAATTTTGGATGTGCCTTATATTAAATCAAGCCAGCAACTTGTTCCTTTTACAAAGGTAGCTCCTGAGAAAAAACTTTTGGCTGTATGTTCAACAGTGAATGGTCTTAGTGGCAAGACCTGCTCTGCAGGGAGCACAGAGAGTTCGCCTGCCGGCGGGACGCAGTTCTGTGTGCTGTCTCCTGTGAAAGGCTCTCAGCTGAGAAAAACGCAGCCCATTGTCCTTGATCAGCACAAGCATTTAACAGAAGAATTAGAGCTCTCCCAGCCTTTAGTTAAGTGTAGCTCAGTCCATGAATCTGAAGCCCAGGGCAAGGGCTTCCTCAGCAGGACATTTGTTGATCCTCACGTTCACAAAACTGAGAAGACTATGCCAAACTGCCACCTGAGGACTTTCCACCTGCAGACCGCAGTGGCAGAAAGCAAGCAGCTAGAGGAACTGAGCATGAACTGGAGCAGTGCAGGGGGCCCAGAAGAGAAGAGTGAAGAGGTGAAAAAAATTAAGACCATCTTAAACATTGTAAAGGAAGGCCAAATATCTTTACTGGTAAGTATCATCTTTTTCATAAAACACATAGAATAAGGGTGATCTGTGATGTGGTTTAGTAAGCCAGCAAAGCTGATGAAGTCCGTATTTGGAACCGCTGCCCTTTTTATCTTGTATGCTCCTTAGAAATTGAGCATATGGGCTTCCAAATGGAAAGTTTTAATCTTTAAATCAAACACCTAGCAAAACCAAGACACTAGTTCTGTGCAAACATGGCCAAGATTGCTAGTTTATGCAGTATCCTGAAATCATATAGAAAGCAGGCGTTGTAACTATTGAGATCACTTAAATATCGAATTTAAATCCTAATTGAGTTTTGCCTTTCACAACATTTGAGGGTTGCTTTGTTCAGTTATTGCTGGTTTACCTCAGTTGTTGTTTAGAGGCTGATGATGGGAACAGAGGGGCTTCTGTTGTATTCTGATTATTATTCAGGAGTGTTTATGCTGTCTCATTGCAGCAGCATTCTCAGGCAGGAGCTTTCTCTAAAGCCTCATTGGCCTCTGACCCATATGAAGTTTTTTAGTAAATTCTAGCACTGTGATCATGGAACCATCAATGATGGTTTCCAAAGTAACTAGATGCAAGTTAACACAATGATGCAGAGCATGTGATCTCCACTCAGAATGGCTGGTGGAGGCACAGTGTATATATAAGAACTGTTTTTGTTAGATTTTTGTTTAGCTTCTCTGTTTACCAGTCTAGCTCGAGCACAAAGCCACACTATTAACATAGCAGCAAGAACAAAGGCAGATATTCAAAGACCAGACAGAGGCAGAAAAGAATATTAGATTCCTCAGTAAGAAATAAAAGCAAATTAAATTCACCCTGAAATAGGAATGGGCGGGAAAAAAAGAGGTCATCACAGGTAGGTAGATGGAAAGAAAATGCATACAATTTCCAAACCGGTTGAAACTTCTAAATGAAGTAGACTCATCGAAGAGTACTCTGCCAAGTCTGCACTAGTCTAGGAACTTATCATTGCTACTGCTTAACTCTGTCTTCCTTCTTCCATTTTCTTTCTGGAGTTTCTCAGTCCAATTGTTTTGTCTCAAAATTAGATTTGGGCAGAAATAATGTATTAGGTCATGGTTGTGTAGTACTTCAGGTAAATATTCCAAGAATTTGTTTCATGGAAACAAGCTATCAAATAAAAGTGTTCTGTCATGGGTTTTAACTACATTTTAGATGGAGCTTAACACAAGCTGCCACTTTTGCGATGATCAGAATTAATCAGGAACTTTTTTTAGGAGTCATGGGTGTTTTCTGTTCAATTACTCATCAGTACGATGCCAAAAAAAGGAGAGAAACCGAACACAAAATAGACCGAAATTACAAAAATACGGATATTTTTGCAGCTGCTTCATCAGTCAAACTAGTACAAAGACTTAAAGATACTCAAGAACTTGCACTGTTGTATGACAATTGCATGAGAAGGAGAGAAACTACACAGTGAATCAAGCCAGTGAGCATCCCACCCCTATACTTTTGCTAATAGTAACCAGGTTTTGTATAGTGAAGCAAAAAGCTCCTGGTTTTGAGTGAGAAAAGAGCATGCCTATGGGGAAACATCCTTGTATTTGGCTTGTGTCTTGGGCTGTGAGGCTTAATGTTCCGTGTATCTCTTTATCCTTAGTTGTACCTAACGTAATGCCTTTTTTTAACAGCCACATTTAGCAGCGGATAATCTGGATAAGATCCATGATGAATGTGACAACAATCTGTTGCATGTAGCAGCATCAAAGGGACATGCAGAATGCCTGCAGCATCTCACTTCTTTGATGGGTGAAGACTGTTTGAATGAACGAAACATTGAGCAGCTAACTCCAGCTGGATTAGCAATAAAGGTAACTTAGTCTCTGTCTCTGCTGAAATGCGACATAAAGGTCATTCAGTTTCTTTCTGTGATGGCAGTAAGAAATAAATCCAGCAGGATGTTATTTTTCAAACATTTTGTTAAGTGAGAGCAAAAAGAACTGTTGGCTGGTACCACATAAGCAAATAAAAATGGATTACTATGCAGGATACCATATCAGCTATATAACATTGACATTTTATACGTTGTTGTCACTGCATACACATTCATTTTTAAATCAGTTAACTGACTCTAAAAAAGATTTGTTACATTTTAAGGAACTTTGATTTAAGTCAGACTCAGTTGTTCCTTTAGAGACCATAACGGTTTCTTGTTTTTTTACAAATACAGGTATAATCTTGTAAGACAGGTGAAAGAACATGTTTACAAAGCATAAAAAACCTCTGATCTACATCTGGAGGTGAAACTTCTTGGTTGTCTAGAACAATCACATCAAAGTTAAAACATACATGCTGCAGAACAACCTATCAGAAACTGCAAAAATTAATGTCAAAGCTAACAAGAAAACCTATTATGTACAAAAATGTGGAAATTATTGCTGTTGCTGCGCTAAAATAAAACATAGTGGTGTAGAGGAAGGTAAATAATTTAACCACACTGATTCTGGTTCTTTAGTAAGTGAGATTTAATGGTTGAATGCCATTCCTTTTAGCCACCAAGTACCTTAAGAAGAAACCAGGAAAGGGGTGAAATATAATATAAGAGTTTCTGTTTCTTCCGGGGTTTTATTGTTATTTGCTTCTTGGGAAAACTTTAGAAACTGGCAGAGGGCTGTTGGATTCCAACCTGCAAGTTTTCTACTTTGAGACATCATTTCAATGACCTAGGGCCCTGGTGCAACTTTCAGGGTTGGGGTTTTTTTGAGTTTTTCTGGGACAAGCTATATGAATATAAAATTAAACTGATATCTAGTTGTACTAATGAAATGGTATCTAAAAAGTCAGGTATTTAGCTTCGATACCGTGGCCCGTGTCCAAACTGGAGAGTTACAGTCTGCCAATTTAAAGTCTTACAATTTTAGTTGGAAATCATTTTCTTTCTTGGTTTTTTTTTTTCAACCTAGGTATATAATGTGTTTATAAGCCAATAAAACCTTTTGTCTTTTTCTCCAGAAAGACTGTCTTTTTAAATAATTGGTTCCTTTAGTTTCTATAATATGTGAGCATGCTTGGACATCAACAGAAAAGTGTGTACATGTAATGGAGTTCTTTGTGTAAGTGAGGGTGCTCAGGCCCAAGTGTTTCTAACGATGACTTGCATGGCTGGACTTGTCCTGGATGATTGCAAAGTTTTGTGAGAGCCTTGAAGTAATTTGGCATAACTAAACTTTGTAGCTCTTGATCCTTACTCCCAAAATCATTTTGCATGCTGATAGAACGGACTTTTCTTATTTCTCTTACTTTATACCATTGTAACTCCCATAATGTTATACCATGTGGGGCGTGCACCTATGTTCCACAAGAATACTATCAGAACAAAAGAAAACTTGTATGCAGGAACATAAATTTCCATGGAAGAGAATTTCAACAGTTTATTGATGATGCATAACATTTCCCAGTAAGGAATGAATTAATTAAAACTAATTCTTTTGATTCAAGACCTCTTTCTGACCTTGAGCTATGACCTAGAGAATGAAAATGGAGCAGTATGTTATGGCTAGTTGCACTGTCATATTGATAATTTATTTTAAATAACTGTGGAGAAATCCTTTCTACATTAGCAAAATTATCTTATTTAGGAGGTACTTTATTAGTTCTTTACCTTAATTTTAAAAATAAAAAATATTTGACTTAGTTGTGACATAAAGGAAAACAAAATAAAAAATTATTAGTTAGTCACGCTTACTAATATTTGAACCCAAATATGATTAGGATTTTTCTAGCGTAATGTAAAGAATACAAGTAGGTTTATGTTGTTTTACATCATTACTGAAAGTTGAGAGAAATAGAGGAAAGTACATAAAGTAAAATGGTGTGCATTTTTGTGTTTATATACATACATTACATATGGAAGGAATAAGACAAATATCAAATTAATTTTATTCCCATTTTTCTGTCTACCATATAACTTTAATATTTATTACACTCTTCTCCTTGTTTCTATAAAAATAAAACTGCAACTTGAAATGGATATTTCTTTCCTTCTCGTGATAGCTTTTTCCATTTTATGCATACAAACAGCTTTTTATGTTATGTATGTTGACCTCTGTGAGGTTTTGACTGAGCAATTGAAATATTTGTTTCAGCTATAAAGAATATAATAGCCTTTATGAACATGAGAGTTGGAAAATTAAGTAGCAGCAGGCTGGAATATAGGTCATGCCAAATTGCGTTTACCAAGGTACCATCGCTGAAAAGGGGCTGCATCAAGAGAAGCTGCTAAAAACTCTTGCCTTTACACGGGGCCACAAGTGTGCTTTGAAGAAAATGTTCATCTGTTTCCACAGTATCTATATTCCACTTCATAGTCGCGTGCAAACTACTAGGAGTGTGCATAGCAGCTTGGGAATCTTGAGACGAGGTTGTAAAAGGTGTTCAGGGCAAGAACCATGTCCTTGCTTGTGTTTGTACAGTATGTATTACAGGTAGGTCCTAATCCATGAGGATTCATGGGTGATGTGTTCAGAGGATTCATTCCGTGATGTGTTCAGATACTACATACATAAGAATAACTTTGGAAGCATGCATTTAATTAATCGTCAGGGAAGACTTGAGTTTGTAGGGAGGCTGTTCGGTCTGCTCCAGCATATGATCTCATTTAGTCATTGAGCCTTGCTGTACAAGTGATGGAAACAGAACTATGGTTTTGCTCTGAACAATCTCAGAGTAGGGACCAGATTGTGTATGTAATACTACTTGACTGCCACTTTCACATTGCCACTTTTGCTGTAATCAATAGTGAAACTATCCAGGACAGCAAGATAAACAGGTGCATTACATGAGAGCACATAACACATTTTTCAAACAAACTGGGATTTCGTAACATTTTAATAATTCTGATAAGCTTTTCCCTGTTTAGTGCATGTGTTTAGAACTGAAACAGCTAGAATTGAATTTTCTTTTAATTTGTTTAGAATGGTCAGCTGGAGTGTGTTCGATGGATGGTGAGCGAAACAGAAGCTATTGCAGAATTAAGTTGCTCAAAAGACCACCCAAGCCTTATTCATTACGCAGGTTGCTATGGCCAGGTATGACTTTCATTTACTTTTTCAAATGTATTACTTAGATGCTCATACAAGAATTTCAATTTAAAGCATGTTTATAATTTTGTGGCTTTTAGTTACTCATGTTCTTAATTAGTTCAAGTATGTCAAAATCTTTTCCCACTTAATCTGTGTATTTTTTTCAGTATTTTCACTCTTCAGTCTTTTTTTTTTTTTTAAGCTTTATGTAATAGCTAGGAGACGATTAGCTGGCATATTAGGCCAACCTATCAATCCTAAGAACATCTAGGGAGATTAGCTGTCATGATCCCTAGAGGACTCCTAGGACACATCAGAAAATCATCAAACATTTGGGGATAGTTCACATTCTTTTCCCGGGAGAGACTGATCTCAAAAAATTTTGGCAAATTGTGACAATTTAGGAATTCAGTCCATTGGCAGTGAAGTGAAGTGTGGTGAAACTTGAACATCATCTGTCTAGCTCTAGCTAGTTTTATTGAGAATTGCATATAAAAATACATTGTAAACCAATCCTGTTCCACACCTAACTTATCTATAAATCTAATGATGAGAAACCACAGAAGTACAGCATTTCAGTGCTTTGCTAATGTCTGGGGAAATATATACCACTTAATCGCACCACATTCTCTTCCCACAAAGTCTGTTTTTCCTAAGTAGACCTTGCAATAACCCCTCTTCAAAGAACTTTCTCCAGGATCTAGTATGCGAGGAATAAGTGATCAGTTATTCTTCTCTAATCTCTTTGGCAGATGGGCCACTTTATCACCCCGTTTCTTCAGCAGACATTAAGGATAAATACAGAAAGCCCACTATTTTTTTGCTAATGCTTTTTTTCTCTTACTTGTTAAGAGAGAACAAGCAAAATGTAACCACTAAGAAAATTATCTTTTTCTTTCCTGTACAAGCATGGTTGTCTCATTCAATGCCATACAATTATTGTGGCGTGTTTCTGCTGTTAACTGATCCTGTCCAAGCATGAATTTACTAGAAGGGGAGGGATGGAGGGGAGCAGGTTTGGAAGGCTATGGAACTGGAAGTCCGCCCTTTCTCCTGCTGTTTCCGTAGGCACACAGGCACCCTTGTTTTCATGCTCTGCAAAGACCTCCATTGCCTTTTGTCCACTCACCTACTATGCAGATGTGACTGGTGCAAGTGAGGACCCTGATGGACATACTGATTGATTGCGTCCTACCTTCTGTAACAAGTCTGGCCTCTAAACCTACGACTGAATATAGGGAGGCTGGGAGCCAGATCAGAACTGGATTTGAGAAAGGCATGTTTGCTACTGGGAAGAAAAAGTTTGGGTGAAAAAGTTTCATGTGAATTTAACATTCATATCTTCAGCTGATTAGCCTAATTTTGTCCTCATCTCTACAGATAGTTATACAAACTAAATCCAGTGAAGCTTTGGTTTTTTTCAGTGAGTCCACTGCCAGGAACAGATCTGGCACACTTTATCTAGATTCTTTTCAGAGCAGGACGGAAGCTCTACCAGTTAAGAAATACCAGCTACAATCAGCCACCCATGAAATTTAAAAAGGTAACACATAAATTTTCTTAGTTAGCTGAATGCCAAAGGAAGTTCACATGTAATCTCAATTATCCTTTTTTTTTTTTGGTAATCTATAAACATCTTGCAAACATGAGGGAATGTTGAGGCTGAAGGGATGCCAGACTATCTTACCGGACTGTGTTAAGAAGAAAAAAACTTTGAGAAATTCAAATGTGTAGTTGGCGCTATCCTCGAAGCTTTAATTTATTTTACGATTACTTACACGAGAGATAATCCATGTAAACACTGGTCTTGGCAGAATTACAAGAGTAATATTTTTACAAGGAAGACCTGTTATTGAATCATTTTCCAAAAGAGTCAGTCCATCCATTGTTTCTGCAGGCATTAGGCATGAGCACCATTTTTTTCTTCAATAAATATCGTTTAGAATGGGCAGCAAAAGTGAGTTCGTAGCAAAGATCTTATGTTGAAGGTCATCTAGCCGCAGTCATGGCCTGACTCCAAAAGCATCTCAACAATGTTATACTGATCCAATGAGAGAGGGACCACATAAGTTCATCTGATGGAAGAGGAGGAGAAGAGCTAAAAGCCAACATGTAGCCTGATCAGCATACCTCCTAGCAAGGGCTTCTTTAAGCATGGGTTTATGCAAGAAGCAACCATGGTTGTTGGCAGGCCTCTCCATGGCAGGCATAAGTGATGGGTACATGGCTGATGGTGCACCAGCTGTATCTGGCACAGTCACCATGTGACAGGAAGGAGATGATGGTGCAGTCCTAGGTGCACACAGTAGGTCCTGACTAAGAGCATCACAGGGTGGTAATTTCTTTCCAGTGTGAACTGCACAAGTAAGAGGCAGAGGGTGGGGAATGCCAAGAGTTTCTTGCCTCTGAGCTCCAGACAATCTAGGGGGACTTTGGGGAACAAGAGCTACAGCCTGACTGAGGACCTAGAGAAGTGTTTCTGTACACCACTTGGCAGTGCCGTAGTGCTGGAGAGCACAGTGGGGAAGAGTATGTGACATTCAGGTATGCAAATGCCTAACAACACACTTTTTTACACCTCTGGGTACTTCATTTCCTGTCTAATGTCATTTTTGCAAGGATAATGTGTTGTTTTCACTCACTTCTACTCCTCTACTGCAAAGGGATACTGGGAAGGGCAGCTTATTTAATTAATATCAAGTGATGGTGCTAGGATTACCTGTAGAGTCAGTATGCTTCACCTTGCGTATCCTTCCATTTGTAGTCCATTTAATGATTTAAATGGTCTTTGTTAGTTGTTCTTTCTGCTCCAAAAGCCAGCTGACGGAGCCAAAGTCTGCAATCTGTCCCAGAACAGAAATTACGTATTGTGACATTTTCCCAGAATCTTTTTTTATGGAGGTTTGAATTATTGTAGGTCTAGGATATGCCAGAGGGATGTTGACCACTGCTACAACATAAGAACATTGCAGGTCTTAGAATTATCAGATATATGGAATAATTCATCAGTATTTATCAGTTCCTGTTACATAACAAATATGTGATTATTTTCCATTATCTTAGTCTCATGAATTTTATTATGCCTTGTTTTGTCTGAATAAATTGAATTGATAACTATAAACATATTCCTAAGAACACTTTTCTTCCAAATACATAATGTGTTACTAAAGCAATAGGTGATATATTTTGATATACGATGCTTTCATTTTTCCTAGATGTAAGTGAAGAAAATAGTTGTTNCTCAAGGATACATTTGTTAAAAATCATAGTCATTTGAGAGAAAAAAAAAACAACTATTTGAGTAGGCCTCTGACTTTGTGCCTGTGAACAGCTGGTGCACAGACAGTCCTAAGTACAGATGATTGCATCTAGCCATCCAGGTACTTGATTTCTGTGTTGATAAGATAAATGACTAGAAAGCGTCATTTGCTCCACGCTGATTGTAATCATAAAATTACAGAACATGCTTAACATTCTGGTCCCTATTATGTTCCAAAAAAATACATAATTTCAAAGCTATAATTGTCTTCCAGTCCTGCAGAGGAGTTTTGCTAAAATATTTTTCTTTTAATTATTAAAACATAAGGGCAATTCATAGGAGTAGTGTAATCCTTCTTTGCTGCTGGCCAACACCACAGGCATCTTGAGAAATTGCTCAAAATTATTTTAAAAGGGATATGTGATCTGAAGTCATCTCTCCATGCTGGCTGTCAGCTGTATTGGGCATTCAGCCAAGGAGAAGTAAAAATACCTATCCCTTCACCCTGTAATAAAAACAAAACTGCTGTTAAAGTGGAAATATGAACAAGTTAAGTTCCAGACAGACTAGCTCTCTGAAGTAGTAAGCAGAGATCCAGGTGCTTGAATGGGCAGAATTGTTTGGAGGAGACCTGGAAGTCTTAGGATCCATCTCCTTTTCCTTGACATTAAAATTTCTGCGGTATTTTTATACAAAAAAAAAGAGGTTTATACCCAAGACTCCTAGCTAGAATTTCCTTTCCTCATTTTTGTTCTTTCTCTTTCCTACCTGATTACTGCTCAGAGTCCTAGACATGCTTTCAGTACAGTTTCATTTAGGTACACTTCACTCTTACAGACCCACTTGTCTAACTGAGCACGATTATGTACTTATGTATCACTGAAGCTACTGGAGTGCTGCAGTTTTCAGTCTGTGCATTGGTATTTGCCTCACCAACACTAAAATCTAAAAAGCCCCTTTGAACTAGAGCTCCTAGCCAGTATAACACATGATAGATATCAATGGAAGATAATAAAAAATACATGTTTAAATAAAAAAGTTTTAAGCAAGCAAATAATCTATTCTTTTCAGCTACCCAAATGCAAAAACTGGGAGTACAGCTGTAGTCAGCTATCCTTTAATGGACCTCACTTTTTATGTAATCTATAGATTTATTCTAGATTTTCAATAAGTATCACATTCAGCAGGGCATAATGAAATTTAATCTGGAGAGACATAGAAGGTTCCTAGAGAGAAGAAGATTTTTCCAAATAAACCTGCTGGGGAAAATAAGAAATCAAATAAGCTTAGTGCACATATATAAACTCTCCATTGTTAGGAAAGAATACCAATATAAACGTGTATTATACCTGCATACAGCCACAAAAAGTGATGTTAAAAAGAATTAAGTCGGCACCTCAGTTCTGGCTTCCAGACTTTCACTTGCAAGTTTTGCAGTCCAAGTCTCCCCATCCTTCCCAACATGCGGGCGCATACCGTTGCCGTGAAAAGGCTCTCCCATCAGTACCAATGGTCTATTAGTCAATACACTGAGAGCTTAGAATAGAGATTTCCTGGGTTTAGTTGTGATGCTTCTGCTTTTGCACATCAGCCCAGAGCTGAGGCATGATGATAGACTTGAAGAATCCAATTTCTCAGCTCTGTGATCTACACATACTCCTGTTTTAATTTTCCAAAGAGGCTTGTGAAGTTTCACGAAATTTCACAAGCTGATTTCCAGATTGACACTCAGGCTGTTCTGCCTCAGGTCTCCTCTCCAACATACAGGCACGCATGCTTTTTAATGTACAGTTTCTCAGAAAGTGTTACAGTACTCATATTTTTCCTATTATGTCTTTTTATAAAACAAATAAAGTGTTTTGTCTTATTTCCATGGGAAAAAAAAAAACCAACAAAACAGAGGCAGATCCATGATACATTAAGTCCTACAAAGTTAAGAGAGATTGAAAACAAGGAATTATTGGACAGTATTAGTAACAGATGACGGTACCAGTATTCCTCTACTACATTTAGCTTTTCATTATTTCTTATCTTTTGTGACATGTCTTTCTCCCTTCCCCTAGGAGAAAATCCTTCTGTGGCTTCTTCAGTTTATGCAAGAACAAGGGATTTCACTGGATGAAGTTGACCAGGATGGAAATACTGCTGTTCACATAGCAGCTCAACATGGCTATCTGGGATGCATACAGGTAGAGTGATAGCTATATCAGAAACCTCTTTACGTAAAACTTGGTTGACAACAGCCATTAAAATGATTGTAGGAGATCTTACAAGTGGGAATAATTATCTGTACACTAAAATATACCAGAAGGAATGACTTTAAACCACTAGGACTCAACTGAAATACCAAAAAGCTCTTTATTTTTTTTATTCTATTCTCAATTATGCTATTGTTAGCCTAAAGTAACCGTTGTATTGCAAGAAGAAAGCGCGATTATAGTGTTTGTACATAAGCAGCTAATGTGTATGTTTTTATGTTACAAAAGGGCAGCCAGTGTAGGTACGCATACTCTTCTTACTGTTCTGATATTTTCCTTCTGTTTGTTTTTCCAAATAATAGTTGTAGCTCTCTGGCTTCAGGAAGGTCTAACAGATAAGTTTCTTCTATGTTGAAGGATTTCCACCATGCTTTCCAGACTTGTAATCTTTGAATGTATCTATGCTAAACAATACAGCTTGATGATAATTTCTAACTAATTCTCAAGGAATCAGCTTGTCTGCTGAAAGCAATGTAGTTTTGTTGTGCAGAGCTGCTGAAAAGTGTAATTTGTCCTGCTGAGAAGGCTTACACAGCTACTGTACTTTTGGGAGCGAAATCTGAATGAGCCAGTTGGGATACCTCTGTACAGTATCAGTGTTCAATGCAGACATACCAAAAAAGCTGTAGGGTTGAACTGAATGGCTAGGTGAATCGTCTCAACTTTGCATTGAATTCCGGCTGTCCCCTCTGTCTATCAAAGTTACTAGAATCAGCAGTCACAGGAGTACATTTCAGTATTTGGTTTTGTCAGCACTTTGAGTGAAAGGTGCTTGGATAAAAAATAATAATAAAATTATTCCAGGAGATTGTAGAAAGGTATTAGAGAAACAAATTAGTCATAGAAGAAGAATAGGTAAAAGAATAAATAACAATATGGCAGAAAGGCAAGATTTAGAAATCAAAGTGATCAAGTCAAGTAGGGGAAGAAAACATGTCTAAGAAGGAGCAGTAATTCTCAGAGTCTAAGGACTCAGGTATATATCAGTAAACATGTTACCACACATGAACTGATCCACAGCACCTCCTGGGCCACTGCAAATACCCAAGGTTTGTTCAACCCTAAAGGAAATACAGCTAGTCAATTCTTATTAGCTAACCTCTTCAGAGAGCTCAATATATTCGTGCATATTGTTATGTTGAATCTACAGATGCATAGCTGCTTATTATTATTATAGCAGACTATTTATATATCTGGACACAGAGAAGACATAACTGCATAAAAGCCAGTTTGAGAGTCTCACACAATAAAAAAAGAAAAACAGTTGAGCTGAATGAATAGGTTTGAAAATAACACAGTCAAATAGATTTGCAGGACATGACCATCTCTGCATTTTCTCATTGATGGGACATGTCTTCTTTTAAAGATGTCAGGAATGGACCCTGTACAAACTCTTCTGAGAATAAAATAAACAAATCATCACATCTGTGCTAAATCTAGTATTTTTATTATTGTATTGTAGACAATTGCTATGATCAGTTTGAAAAAAGTGGATAGAAAAAATGTTTATGATTTATTAGTGGGAAGCACTGTTGTGGTAGGATGTGTGCGTAGGGTTGCTAACTCAACAATGCCTCATCAAGATATACAGTGCATTTGAAAGAGAAATGAGAGTAGATGATTTTGAACAGAGTAGTGACATCTGCAGGCTGTTTTCATGGGTAAAACTAAACCAAAAAAAGAATAGCCCTACTTTCCCCATGAAGAATGAACTTAATAAATGACTTAGAATTCTCAAGATTATTTTATTGTAGATAAATATACAAGTCAACAAGTGTTTTGTGTTGAAATCAAGCCATGAGAAATAAATCATGAAAATATCTAACAAAGAACAAAAATATATGTTAGTTATGTCACTTCATTAACACCTCACAGTCTTAAGTGTAGTTGATGTTTTGTTGTGCTGTGAAACAAAATAAGTGTTCTGCCCAGTGAGCTGATAGTCTAATTTAAAACAATGTACAGTGAGTTATCTGGTAAAAAGAGAGAAGCTGTACTGGAGGCAGGGAGATTATAAGTAGCAGTACAAAAGGTGGAAGGTCACAGGCTGTCAGTGATTCCCCAGCTCTTGCATTCACTGTGTTTATAAGCAGGTGACACTCCTGTCATGTTCCAAACTATAAGGTAGCTTTCTGCAGGGTCATAACTCTCCCTTCTTTGTTTTCTTTATTGGCAAATTAAACCAAATTTATTGACATGAGATGCAGTGCAAGACTGTTCATAAGTTCCCTTTCTGTATACATTTAGCAGACCACCATTCCTCTTTTCTGTCAGCAGATGTAGGCGTCTCCGTGCCTGCTGTTCTGAGTCAACAAGGCCACTCCAGTCCTTGGTGGCTTACCAACTCTGCTTGCATAAGTCAACCAAGAGTTCAGCCACACAATTCCTGTTCTGCATATGTTTGTGTAATGTTAATGATACTGTAGTTTTTGGATGCACTATGATTTTGTTCAGAATCTTTCCAAAGTGCTATGAGCAATGTGTGTCTGAACATTGCTGAGAACATTTAGGTCCTATACTAGGCTCTCCAGCAAAGCGAATAGTGCATAACACTGATTGTCACAAACAGGTCAGAAAGAGTGAAGGATTAGTCTCAATTCTTGCTTCAGTTATTGTATGTCTTTAGGTCAGCCTGAGAGAACTTCTTCTGCCCTTACAACGGCCTGGATTCAAGTCCCAGAGTCTCAATGATTTGATGACTCAAATGTCATCCTCACAACCTGGATAATTCTCCAGCAACAAGATAGGGTTCTCCGCTAGTACTGTGAGTAACACAGAGGTATACATCAGAGTATAAACCATTATTTTTCTGAAAGACTGAAAGCTGACACATATTTGAGCATCTCTTTAAAAGAAAATAGGGAATAAACAAGCAAGTGCAAAGCAATGAGACTTATTTCAGCATGAAAAAAAAAAAACCCACTCTAAAAAATCCCAACCAGATTGAAAAAGTCATTTTACAGATTTCTTTCTGCAAAAAGAAATTTGTGCCTGTCTGACCTAAGGGAGTTGTTGGAAACTATCTGCCATACCTTTCATATCCAAACATCACTTGGCTAAGGAATCAGGACATCGAGACTGCTGTGTTGAGTGTTTTAAATTCAGGGATTCTGCTGTGGTAGGAAATTGAGAGCTAAACCACAAAAGGAGTCAGCACATATTGTAGCAAAGACATGCCTAAAATGAGATTCTAAGGGTGTGTTGTAATGCCTTGCAGTGCAGAGGTCCCAAGAACCATAGATACCAGACCTGGTAAGCCATTAGAGCTCATCACCACCCTCTATAAACTGGCTAGCAATGTGTTCACACTGCCCTGGACCCTGATGTTATCTAGCACAGACGTCCTTTGAATTGCACTTTCCTGTGCCTTCTTTTTTAGTTCTACCATGTGCAAATTAGCACAATGTTCAGTAATGCATAGACAGATGCATCTGAAAAAGTTTATTACTGTGGCTCAAGAGGGAATCAATAGGTGCCTAAATGTAAGTCCTCTGTTTTCATTTGGTGGTACCAGTCACTGTATGAATGCTACAAGTCATGCTATTCTGTACAAACAAATGAACAGAAAACAACTTGTGTGGAACTGCAAAGGAAGAGGAAGGAAGAATATAGTCTGTTTATAGTTCTTCTGAACCACAGCTCACTGTTCTGTGTTATTCTTGCACCTGAGTGATAGATTTTAGCTGTATGTGTTCTGACTTCAGGCTGCATACAGACTTGTCAGTGACTGGTTTTTAAAAACTATTGTCTGGGGAACCAACATTTTCCAGTATTCTATTCAGGAGTGACTAGCATCCAGCCGTTCTTGTGGTTGACGAGAAGTCACAGCAGAGACTTACACTTACAGGTGTCAATGTTTCCTTTTGTGTTTTTACAGACGTTGGTTGAATATGGAGCAAATGTGACCATGCAAAACCACGTGGGAGAGAAACCCTCACAAAGTGCTGAGCGACACGGGCACACCATGTGTTCCCGCTACTTAGTAGTCGTGGAGACATGTATGTCATTGGCCTCTCAGGTTGTCAAGCTAACTAAGCAGCTGAAGGAGTAAGTGTTTCACTGTTAGCAGAGGGGTCATTCTTAAAACAATACCCTACTTTGTCTTCAGTTTATTAGCAGTGTCTGTTTTCCACTTCTTATATATGGTATTTTCAAGTCCTATTTCTACCTTATTTCTCCACTCTTTCCTGCTCCCAAGCATTTGCCCCTTCATCTTTAGCAGCTCAGCTTTTCAGCTGTTCTCTTTGTGGCAGTTTGCTTTGAACATAGATGAAGGGAGTTGGAGTGGAAAAGCAATGAAGCAATCCCGTCCCTCTTCCCTTTGCATACCTTGGGATCACATCAGTGCTGATCATAATTTCTGTTCGCATAGCAAGCTTTAATATACAGTGAGTAGGTCTTCCCAGTTACAGTGCTGGGTGTTGATGTTGGGAGGAATAATGGAAATAGTAGTTGGAGGGTGTTTTTTAGACTTGGAAGGTCACCAAAGCCCACAGTGGCTACTCAGGAAATATCTTATGTTCTGTTTTTTCTTTGTAGGAGCTGTTTTTAATATTTTAGTATAGTTTTTAATAAACTTTCTGTGAAGAGCCTGTTTTTCTGAAACATGAATTTATGCAGTTGCTTACTTTTTACTGTAGGTGCATTTACTGTGACTTAGCATGTCAGTTGGCTCATAAGATAAGACTCTTAGAAACCATGAACACTGACCTAAAATTGTTCCAATTTAGATACATGATCAAGAGCTTGTCAGCTGCCACAAGCCATGAAAATGGCTTCTGACAATCCCATGTTTGGGGGGGACCATATCATTTTATGCAAGCAGCATGTGGGTAATTGTGCTGGGTATAAATTACACGACTCCCATTAGCAGGGGAGCTGCAGGGCTGGCCTCTGTGAGAACAGGTGAGGGGCAGCCCTTTGCTGGACACAACTGGTTCCCGTTGGCTCCACAACAGAGCCGCTGCTCTCTGTCTAGTTCTGACAGTAGCAGTCTTCTCTGTCATTACAGAATACCTTCTTGCATTTGAAGTATGCTTTTTTTTTGTGTTTGTACCTCTAAGTTTTATGTTGTAAAGGCATTTCCTCTTTGGGATATCTTCAGTCTTCTTTTACATTTATACTCCCATAAATACAAACAGTGAACTAAGGATTATTATAATTTTTACAGTTTTCATAATTTTACAGTCTGACACTGTTCACTGGACATTTCAAAGTACCAGGGGTTTTGTAGTTGGTTCATTTGTAGAGAAATACTAAAATACACAAACCAGCTGATACAAAGGAAAAAACCAGAACATAGGATATTTTATGAGTAGCCTGCATTAGCACTGACTCATCTCAATATATAATGAAATTTATTTTGCCCATAACTCAGCAGAAGTAAACCACACACACACCAGGAGGTAGAAATGGCAACCACAGATTCTCCACGTTTCAGTTCTCTTCAGTGCTCACCCGGTACTTGATATAAGTGTTACCTCTCATGTGGAAAAGAAAGACTTGTTATGTCAGTCAGCAGCCTGTTTACCCCCGTGGAAATAGTCTAATTCTGACTTTCCTGACAAAAGCATTAACAATTTTCCAAGTCTCCCCCCCTGTCATCTCACAAATTGCATGCATAGGAAGTCATTTAACTGATTCTTATCTGGCTCCTGATGGGTTCCTTTGCTTGTCTCAGCTGGAGCTAAATCTGCTTCCCTTCAGCAGCCTTTTTTTTTAGGCTTCAGATTTAGCTCTAGTAAGTGCAGCAGCAGCATTTTCTTCCTCTTCTACAAAGAGATGTAAGTCTGTTGTGCAAGTCTTGTTGCAGTTTACTGAGGCAGTGAAGTATTCTGTTTTCTGCTTGAAAGAACAGCTTCTGCATGGCTATTTGGGCTGCAGGCCTCAGGCCGTGAGTGGCTCTCATAGAAGTGATGGATCGTGTTCCAGAGGCCCATGCTCAGGAGCCAGAGGGCTTGATGGAAAAATACTCTTGCCCTGTTTTTCAGCCACATCCTGCATAAAAATTCAAGGATGGTATGAAGTACATGCCTGGGGCAGCTTCTCAAGGGGCCTTACCTCTATCATAGCAGGAGAATTCATTGACTATAGCACCTCTCAAGATCCTGAAATCATCAGATGGCAACAGAGGGAAGTCCACTTTACAGTCTAAGTCCCTTCAAACTGCTGTTACATAGGAATAGCTCCAACTTGAGCGGCTGAGATGGCTTTCCTGTATTTTCCCCACCTACTTCTGCTTGTCATAATGAATATTGTTCCAGAGACAGAGGAGTTATGATTGTATCATGATGGATTACTTGAATGGTCAATATCAACACAGAAAGACCTTATGTGCTTCCCAACCTTCCCTCAGCTGCTGTAAACATGACCTGATTTTGCAATCTTCTTTTATTCATGGTGCCTTATTAGCCAGGGATAAGACCCTCTCTCTGATAAAACTGTATGTCCCCAACCACAGGAAGACTGGAATGGTTGATATCATGCAAGAACAGCAGCACATAAACTGTCTTAGACCAACACTAGCAAGACTATCTTCAAAGGTCCTAAACCTAAGAAGGAAGCACCATCTTTCATTCTCTTTTTATGAGCTCTTCCAGTCATCGAGGCAACAGAGAGTAGAGAAGTTATCCCAATTCATCACACTCTTTGGAGCCATTCCTGAAAAGAAGGCACAAAACCAAAAGAGTAAAATCACATTTTGCCAGAGTCTTTACATCTTTCAGCTCTTTGATCCAAAGCAGCTCAGATGACAAATACAGAGGAGTATGGCAAAACCTTTTGAGTTGGGTCTAAGTCTCCATTCAGAGAGAAAAGCCTTTATATTAGAAAGAAGGAAATAAGTGCTAACTACAAATGTTCCACTGAATCTTCGCAAGAGGATTAACTGAGACTTTTCCCGAAAAGAGGGAAGGGACCAAGCAATTATTTCCATAAGTAAAAAGGAACGTGGCCCACAAAAACTGTTACTGGCTTCAAAACAAATTTGCATCTCTTACTAATTATAGAAGTTTGGTCAATCCAGTAGGACTTTCTGAACTAAACAAAATGCTTAGGACAATCACAAAAGTTTCTCACAGTCTATACAAAATATTGGCTTTCATTTTACTTCCTGAAGTCTCCATAGGTCTTACAATCTTAGTTATTCCTTCACTGATTTCATCTGTCTAAAAAAAAACCTTAGTTGCTTATAGAGAAAATTCCTACCTGCACAAATACATGGTTTCTGGCACTAATGACATTAGCAGTAATGACTTGTATTGTTTGGGCTTTCCTGGCCTGAAGAGACCAAGTCAGAGCTAATGACATAAAATTAATGCTTCCCTATAATTCTATTACAATGCTGCTTGATGACAGACCATCCTATCTGCATTCCCAAAGGATTGCACTGTCCTATGTGTGTGGACCTGGATGTGCAAAGCAATTAATGAATAAGACACCTGTTGATGTTTTTGGTACAATACCAAGCCAAAATCTCTGGCAAGGCAAAGAGCAAATCAAACCATGAGTCAAAAGATGAAGATGAGAAAGTGGTTGAATATCCTCTGTTGCCACCACTTTTCTGTGTTCTGTAAACAAAATCCATGATTTTCCTGAAACTTCGTAGAATAGCTGTAAAAATAGCTGAATAAAAAATTATTGTAGTGGTATGGTAAGGTGTGTGCAAGTTTCTGGTTTGTTTAGGGTTTGGGTTTTTTTTTGGTACTAAATAGTAAGAAACCCAGTATAAACTTTACAATGTTCATCTATTCTTTACTTAGTTAAGCTGTTTTATTTTCTGCTTTGTAGAGTGGTCATTCTTGTTTTATTTGAAACCAAATGAAGAAGTAAGGCATCATACTATAAAAGATACTTCAGTAGAGCCCAGTGCCTTGGTCTGTTCCCTGTCCAGTTACTGAGCTCCCTGATTTCATTAGGACGTAGCTGGGGTCCACAACAAAGTAGACACAGAACGGTCCTCACATATTACTTACTGGGAATGTTGTCTAAGCTAAGACCCACAGAATTTTGAAATTAAATATCATAAAGTAAGTAGACCCTCTTAACCGTGAAGCTACAGTAATCTTGTCTCCTAAATCAGTCTGGTTTTAATAATTAGTAATATTGCTATTCCAAGAAGTTGTCATCTTTTGTTCTCAATCTTATCTTAGATATATATGTGTATGTTATATATCTTCAGGGATAGCGCTGGCAAGATGTGTGGATTTCCATGAGCTGTTTACTAACTAGTTAAGCTGTGAAAATGAAGAAAACTAACTCTTTTAGCACAATAAAATGTTTAAGTGGAATGAGAACATTAACTCAACTGAAGAGGTGTCAGAGATTTCCATTAAAGCTAAAAGTGTAAGGAGCTGTTAGCTACATTATTTAGATATTTAGAAATAGAAGTTGAAGGAAGCATAAAAGGCAAATAAAACAGAAAAATTGCATCACAATCTAATCTCAAATGAAATTTTCCCTGGCTCTTAAAAAAGAGTGTCTGGGGAGTTGCAGTATAAGCCAATGTTGACAGATGGTAGGAGTAATTTTAAAATAGCCTAAGGAAGTGTGTAGGCAAGAGGAAGGAAGATGGAAAATTAAAGGAAGAAAGGATCTACATAAAGCATGGTTGTATTGTAAAACGTGATGGCAAGGCAGTATGTCAAGATCCAACCTTTATTTCTGTAGCACTTTTCAGATCCACTCTGATAAATTGAAAGTAAAATGTTTGTTTTCTGCCAGCCCGCAAGTACAACCCCTAGTCTAAAAAGTCATCTGGATTCTTTCTGCCTTTGACATTGCCAGTTATAAAGGCTGCATTTGGAACTCAGCTAACTCTTCTGCTGATGGCATGTGAGCTAGGAAAGAGTCCAGCTCACTGGCGGAGAACTGTATTAGTTCTGCAGATCCAATAAGAATAAAAGTACTTAAAACTTATTACTTCTACAGCAACAGAAGCAGAGCCTGGGAGAAGCAGATAAAAAGCCATTTTCACATGGTCATTTGACCAGGGTGAGGGAGT
The DNA here is from genome assembly GCA_003993805.1 of Himantopus leucocephalus. Lineage (NCBI taxonomy): Eukaryota > Metazoa > Chordata > Aves > Charadriiformes > Recurvirostridae > Himantopus > Himantopus leucocephalus. The sequence continues at coordinate 65,895,686 of RSEF01000031.1, forward strand.
GAAACAAAATGTACCAATTGTATTCCAGGTAAAAGATACCATACGTACAGTAACAAAAAGCTGTAAGTCTCTTGTTTCTGTCTGTGCGGTGTTTAGAGGCACTGGAACTTACAGGTCACTAAACAAGACTGAATGTTATCTGTGGTGGCCGACAAGCTAAAGGGGTGTTTTGAGGGTCTAAACTGGATGGACGCAGGGAGAGGGAGAAGAACATTTTGTGGCAAATTGATCTATTCCTTCATTTTCACAGAACTACTTGAAGGTTTGCAGGTTATCTTGTTCAGCTGAGTCCTTCCTATGGAAATACATATGTGGCGGGGCAACAGAGATTCTGTTTACAATTCTATGGTAAATGGAGTTTCTAGCATGGCTGTCACTTTCATATTACTAACGATTTATATCTACTATTACAATTTTTTAAACATTGGTCTCTAAAGTTATTTACAAATCAGTGTAGATCACACCACCACATTGACAGCAATAGACTGCAGTAAGTACACCACTACCGAGTATAAGGTGAGCGCAGAGCACAGGCAGGACCTTTGGTAAGGTTGAGCAGCAAGCAGATGTCTTTTTTCCTACTCCCCTGAATACACAGAGGTCATACTTAGCTCCATCCTGCAGCTGAAGAAGATTGGACCATCCCTTTCCAGTGGGCAAAGGGTCCTCTCTGAGTTCACTTGCAGATAGAAAACGAGAGAGCAGTTGTCTGAGCTATCGTTCAGCTGAGTAAAAGCCATCCACCGAATGTAGGAAGTGGCTTCTTAATCTGTCCCTTTCCTCTTCCTTTACACAAAGAAGTAAGAACCAAGTGGCCTTAAGTTTGCTCTGCCATATCTTTGCTTCTGGACTAATATTTTATGTGAGTCACTGAGTTCCACTGAACTGCTGCTGATGATCCCACACTTGTCCTTATATGAAGTATAATAAACAATCTCTGACAATTAAGCAACTCGCAGTTTGTCTTGTACAGTGATCACAAAATGTCCTCAGGGATTCAGAGGCAAGTACAAACTGTGTTTATGCTATTATTTATAATTTCTTTTTTTTTTATTTACTACATATAGTATAGGTGATGAGGACTTCTTTTTTTCAATACAAAGTTGAATGGATAGTGTCAGTTACCCTGTAGCTTACTATTGCTGGCAGTTTTACAATGCAAGGTAAACAGTCTTACATTTTCTTGCAGGCAGACAGTGGAACGTGTGACATTACAGAACCAACTCCAGCAGCTTTTAGAAGCCCAGCGATCAGAGGGCAAGTCACTACCCACGTCCCCAAGGTAAGATGACTGCAATTGCGCTGCAACCTGGGTTTGCATAGTTTCATGGTACATTGGTTATCAGGAGAACCTGTGACCTGTCTAAATAGTAGATGTGTTCTGTAAAGTAGATGTGGTTTTTTTACCTCGTGGGCTTGAAGCTGAGCTTCTAGAATTTGACAGAGTCTAATGTTGTATAAATATTGGAAATTTTGAGTATGAAATTAATAGTCCCTGTTTCCCAACAGAGTGAAAATCAGATTTACAGTGGAATAGAATATATTTGTATTAGATGAATAGCAGAGGATCTTAGAAACCCCTAGGAAAGTTGTAAAGTTTGACCTTGTGGTGGTCTACCATACATTACTGCCAGCAGTAATTCATAAAGCCAGTTACCAACAAAACCTGCTTTCAGATTAATAAGACTCCTTACTCTCATTAAATCTTTTGCCTGCAGTAGCTTGTATAAAAAGTCAAAACTCCAGAAATTTTATGTATTGTTTACATATCCTATCAGAAGTCCCAGAAATAGACACAAACTGAGTAACATTAAAGAGCGGAGAAGTAAAGGCAGAGAACTGGGTCTGGAGTCTGCTAACATATCTCTCTGACTTCTGCCATGACTGCTCTCTGATAGCAATCTGAGGAAGACTTTGAAAGGAATTAAGTCACTCATATGCAAATAGGACTGAGTTTATCATGACCTTTTAAGTCAGTTTCCTCTCAGGAAGACACATACAGCGCTTCGTGTTTCAGAGTTGTTAGGGAGCTACATATATGTTAAAGTTTAAAGCCAGCATAAAAGCTTCTGCAGGCATTGATGCTCAGAGCTTTGGATCATCCAGTGTGAATTTGTAGGATCAGTGACTGCTTTTTTTCCATTCTTACAGAATATCTCATATCTGGACAAGTGCTCCATGTCCCTGAATTTCGTGCATCAGTGTTTCAGACAAGGCAAATTGTTACAGAAGCAGATAACAAACACTTTGGGATTGGAGGTGCATTTGCTTAAAGTAATTTCAGCTAGGAAAGGGCTGTAAACTCCAAACTCCTGCTGAACTAGAAAACTGCACAGGAAAGAGTTGATTTGTCCCTTTATTTTAGTATCATGGTCTTTGTCTTCCCTGTCTGCCAACTCAACAGGGACAACGTGACCAAATACTGCCTTCCAGCTCATTTGGTTTCTGTGATTTTTGCTGACTGGTCTTTCCAAGTGGTCTTGCATCTGACTACTGGTGAGAACCAGGACTATTTTATTTTTGGTATCAGATAAGACTGGGTGAGAGCAGATCTCTCATCATTCTTTATTCCTGGAAAAGGGTAAGTTTCAATGTCTTTTTAGTTAAGTGAGCAAGTCTGCAAATGATACTCTATTATTTAAAGTTTTATTTCATAGTTGGCAATTACTTTTCCTTCCAGCTAGAACTCACTTGTGGATATTATCATCATCCAAGGAGCCAGTAGCAGATCTAAGAGAACCTATCACTTTTACTAGGAATGTCACTGTAGATACATGAATATTCTTCAGTGTCTGTTTTGGTTTGTCACAGGAGAAAAAGTGCAAAATGAATTAAAGATGAGGTGGCTAGTACAGGAAAGTGAATTTTCTACACTGTGAGAGCTATGGACTCATCAAAGTAGAATTTGCTTGCAAAAAAAAGAAATTAAATGTATTAATTCACTGCCTCATACTAACCTTAATTTTGTCACCATACCCTTGCTTAGGGGAAAAGTGGTTTAAAATAAGAATGTGGAGTATTATGAGCTCTGGCATATGTCACAGAGAAAGAAATGGTCTCTGTAATTTACGTTCTTTGAAAATCAGACTTACTTGAGATTGCTGTTTCCTTGCTATATAACATTTGGAGTTCTAAACTTAATTTATTATTCTAATAGTACTGAAATAAATTCATTTCACCTTTCGCATGCTTTTCAGTATTTCATATCAGAAAAGGTTTTGAGTGCAAATGGCCCTGACTTTTTATGAGGTCTTATATGGCTATTATTAATACCAGACAAAGTCTAGATTTATGAAATCATTGCTATGCAGAGAGCTGGTACTTTTGCAGTATTTAGAATAAGCTACTTTTGTATTATGATGTGACTTAGATAGTAGGCATTTGGCCTTGAGGGGTTTTTTCGCCTTTTAAAACATGTCAACTCCCACAAACAAGAAACAGTCATTTCTCTGAAGTTTTCCTCAGAAAGTCATCTTTGGTATTGAAATAACCATTCTAAGTTTTGATTTTAAGGAGTTTTCTTTGTAAAAGAAAGTGAAGAGTCTCAAATCCTAATTAGGAGTGGAAACAGGGTTACTTCCTTCTCTGTGTAATATTCGCTGTGGCATCATAATAATGAATTCCATGTGAGTAGCGATGAAGAGGATAAGTAACAATAAGTGGAGACAAACACGTACACTGGAAATGGCGGTTTCATATTTTTGTATGTGCATTAACTTGGCTGTGGTATTTCCTCCTCTTTTTTTCTTTAAGCTCGCCATCATCCCCTGCTTCTGGCAAACCACAGTGGAAACCATCTGAAGGAGATGAATTGTCTCCACCAAAAAGTAAATTGAACACCCAAGATGGGATTCAGATTCTTGGCAGCTTGGGAACTTCTAGTCGCGCTCGAGCCAAGATAAAAGATGAGGACTCAGATAAAATCTTGCGCCAGTTGTTGGGGAAGGAAATCTCTGAAAACGTCTGTATGCAGGAAAAGCTGACTTTGGAATTTCAGGATGCTCATGCATCCTCCAAGAACGTGAAGAAGATTTTGCCAGAGAAAAGGGAGCTGAAGTTAGCCAGACTGAGGCAACTGATGCAGAGGTCGCTGAGCGAGTCTGACACAGACTCAGCTAATTGTGAGGACCACAAGAACACCCCTGTGAAAAGAACTGACAAACCAAGGCCTCAGCCCATAGTGGAGAGTGTTGAGAGCACAGAGAGTTTGCACCTGATGATTAAGAAACACGCTTCCACAGCAGGGCGCCGCTTCCCTTTTGGTATCAGGGTCTCTAAGTCTGTGGATGGCCACAGTCCTTCCCCTACTTCAGAGAGCAGCGATGCAGATAATGAAGCCCCATATCAGTCTGGTACTGTACCTCAGAGCCAGTTTTGTGGAGACAACTCTCCGTCCAGCACGGACAGTGCCACTGCTCAGAAGGTTGCCACCAGCCCTAAGAGTGCTCTCAAGTCTCCATCTTCAAAGCGCAGAACCTCCCAAAATTTGAAACTCCGAGTAACTTTTGAGGAGCCTGTGGTGCAGGTGGAGCTAGCAGAGTCAGAACTAAACGAGGAAAAGGATAAAGACCGGAGCAAAGGACTGGTGCGGGCTCCACCCAGCTCTGGGGAGCCAGCGGTGGACCAGCTGAAAAGGCCTTTTGGAACCTTTCGGTCCATAATGGAGACGCTGAGTGGCAACCAAAATAACAACAACAACTGTCAAACAGCAAACCTGATCAAAACCTCATCGACGCTGCCTTTTACCTCATTAGGAAGGAAGACAGCAGACAGCAAGGGAAATCCAGCAGCTCTCACAAAAGGAAGAAACAAGCCAGTGAGTGCACTGAAAGGAGGAAGGGCCTTTTTTTTTCTCTTATCTCTTTAAGTAATGAATAAGTTTGACAGCTTCTTCTTCCTGCCCTTTTCTAGTTTCTATTTGCACACAAATATTTCACTGTATCTGACCTGTAGAAAGCCCATCCACTGTTTTAATTTTGAAAGGCTTTTGCAAGGAGTGGCAGGTATTGCTTGTATACAGAGTCTGTACTCTTAGTGCACATGGTTCACATGTTCTGTGTTGAAAGCTTTCCACAGAGACATGCTTCACCTGGAAATTATGTTTGATGTTGCTCTGGATGACAACTCATACAGTGAGAATGTCATCCTTGAATCCATGGGATTTCTGAGGAGTAAATAACTGAAGGACTAGCCCTGTCCTGTCCTATAGCCAAGACTGATGAGGCAGTGGGATAAAAATAAGTGGTAGACTATAAAGAGAAAAAATAGCAGAAATGGTCCTTCCTGCTTCTGCAGGAGCTCCAGCCATCCCCTAGGTATTGAAGCTGTCAGTACCCAGCCTTCTTTACCCACCATCTCCTGACAGCACACAGTCTGCTCATGTCAGAGCATATGGTTGGTCTGTAGCAAAATGTACTGGATCCAGATCATCCCCTCTCTTCAGTCAATAGAGTGTCCTTTCTGGGATCCCAACAGAAAGAGGGGGATCTTCAGTTAGGATGCTGGCTGTCGTGTTCGGAAGAAAGGAGAAAATAGTTCGAACAAATGTACCTTTGAAGAGAAAGGAAAGGGTATTGAATGAAAGAGACAGAGGTGGGAAATACTTAAGTGCAGTGTGTGGAGCGGAGAGGAGAAGTGCGAGCATCTGGAGACACAAAAAAGAGTTGAGTGAGAGGGAATGGTAGGTGATTTAATCCTCTATGAAGGACAGGGTGGGAGGGAAGGGGTGGATGGAAAGACATGAAGCAAAAGAATAATTTCAAGATGAAAAAAAGAACATAAAGCAAGCCAAGAGGAGGAGGAGGAATAGTGAATTATATACTGTAAAAAGTATGACAAGGTAATGGGAGAAAAACACAGGAAAATCTTAGGCATAGAAGAGGCAAAATGAGCATGGAAAAGAAACAGTGGAAAGAGAGAACTGGGAAATGGTGAGCAGTCCATATTAGTGGGTACTGCTAGAACAGTAGTGCTATAGCCGAATGTGGAATGAAATTAAAAATTCAAAGGAGACCTAATAGGCTAAATTGAAGTGTACTGCATTTATTAAGGTTTAGTCAGAATTGCAGCATGAACTACTGATTTGAGCCTTTAAAGACATGCACCATTTAGTCAAACAGATGATTTAACATAGAAGTATTTTCGTAATACAATGGCATTTTTTTTTTCAAAAGAGTGGTTCAGATTTTTTAATGACAGAGGAAAAGACAGTCTGTCTTCAAAGATGTTCTCATAGGTTGCAAGGTCATGAGCAGTTTTCGTAGTTCCCTAAGAGATTTCAAGAGTTGGATGAGGGATTTCTAACAGTATTGATGCTTGCACTGTACAATGCATGTTGTCTGTAAAAAGGCCATGTTTGCATGTCATTGTTGCCAACATCGAAATTGTGGAAAGAATACATTTTCATACCAACCCGAAGGACCACAGCACGCATCTCGAAGAGGTAACAGATTCAGCCTCATTTACTAACTCAAAAAGAAATCTGTTAAAAAGTTATTGTGGCTATTTGACTGCATGTTTTGATAGACTTCCGTGTTATGCATGTGGTAAGCTCAGTGCATGTTTTTAACTGATATGATGTTGTACTTCCTTAGGGTCCTTACTTCAGCTACACCAGTCTTTCCTCTAGCACGCTGAATGAAGAACTTCTGTGTAATTATGCTTGGTACGTGCTTATGCATGGTGATGTTTAGCATCTCTGTTACTTTGTTTTCTCAAATTGCATGTGTTTGCTAACATTATTCATAACTGAAATACTGGAATTGATTGATGCAGAAGAAGGGAAATAGATGAACAGATGAACATATAAATTCCTAGAAAAGCAGAAATTTATGATGGATTTCTGCTGATGTCACCATTGAACTGGCTACAGGATTTCAGTTCCAACCAAGCATAGAAAGTATTCATAATCGTAAATCCACCAGGGAGTATAGCGCACTTTGGCTGAGTATTCGGCCTCTGTTGAATGAAAGTCAAGTACCAGATGAGAATGGAAATTAAATTTCCTCTCATGAGGAAAGCAAAAAGACCACAGTTCATCTCTAAATGGAGAGTATGGAGAACATGAGGCAGAATGCTTTACTTTAAGTCTAGTGCTTTCCTAAATTCACACATTTTTCTTACTCTCCCTCAGACTTTGAGGTTAAATTTGTTTTTTAAAAGTCTGTTAACTTTGACTATGTTCAAACTCCTTAATTTAGACGTGTTCCATCAGGACTTTTCAGGCAGACAGAGACCAGTCCCTCAAGGTCCGTGAGGACATGTTGGAAAAGACAACATTTGACAAAATGTGTGTTTATTTTATAAGCAAGTGCTTTGTAAAAATTACCTGTCATTTTTATTCAGCTCTTAACACTCACGAATTCTTGTGATGATAATATTTTTCTGTTAAACTGAAATGTAAATCCTTTCATTAGACCTGGAAATTATTGCTATTCACACCAAAATTATACATTTGAAAATACTTCTGGGAAAATTACAAATTAGTCATTCTTCAGTTTTGGAGCCTAAATTACTGTCAAGTTACTCTTTTCTAAATGTCTAATCAATTAGACCTTCCCATACTTAAAAACTCCGTTTCCGTAATGGAAATGGGAGTCTTGTTCTGAAGTCGTTGGCACAGTGTACGTGAAACCAGAAACAGAACTGTAAGGTTTCCAAGAGGTTTCATTCTCTCCTGAAAACAGAGGGAAATTCCAGTGCAGAAAACTGACTGCACAGCAGCAGTTTGAGGGAGCATCAGTGGGCAGCCTCCAGTCAAAACACCCTGCTGCCTGTCCAGACCGTGGAGTAATACAAAACCATTAATCTCATCCTTATGTTGGAGCCGTCTCCCAGATGTAGCCAGTTGTTGTAATTCGGTAGTGCCTTGTGTAAATGCTCTTGTGTGAGAAATTCCTGGCAGCATGGCATTTCCCCAGAAGCAGCAAGAGGCAGAGAAGGTCTGGCTGCCACTGCAGAGTCATTGTCTCGGACTGTAAAGGTTAGGCCTGAACTCCTGGCTATCCCTCCAGGCACTTCTCATCCAGGCGCCACGTCCTGAAACTGTCCCCATGGTGGTGGGCACCTGGGAAACCAGGGAGCAGGAAACCAGGAGCAGAATGCACTAGAGGCACAGCTTGAGGAGGCTGATATGGTACCCACAGATTAGGACAGAATTGGGCAAATTGCGTGCCAGAGTCTGGGGCATGAGATTTCCAAAAGTCACGTAAGAATGGAAGATGTGTTGTGCATTTCAGAAATCAGAATGCAGACCTGAAGGTGCTCAGAGCTTCTAAGCCAGCCTTGCAAAAATGGGTGCCTGTCATTAGTCCATTGCATGCTGCCTTGTAGCCTGTGAAATTTAAATAATAGAAGAACATCACCATCACTACAAGCCCCTGGACATTGTCTGAATTTTCCCTGAATGGTCTGTGGACACTGTGTAATTACCACTTCAGAGCTATTTTGAAAAGAACCTTTCTGGAAAACAGTGCAGTCTTTGTTGTTTTAAACTTTTATAGATTGTTATATTGGGGGGGGGGTATATTTCTGGACACAGTCCCAAATCCATTTTAACTCTAGACCCTTATATAGGGGATTTTATTAGCATCTTCTGAAATCTGAAGTAATTATAAAAAATCTGCCTTCAGTCAGATGACATTCCTGTCCACCAGTTTCCAGCTTCTTTTTCTTCAGCTCCTGTTCATTTCATTTTTTTTCATTCAAAATACCCAAGTACATCAAGGCTTTGTAGTTTACTTTTTCAAATTCGTCACAGCTTAATAATAGAGGGTTGTATTCAGTTTTCTAGTGTCCCTTTAAAATTTGATACGCCCTGTTTTTCTTCAGGCCATAGAGTAAATTTCAGATGTGCAGGACGGGTTGGGATATTTTTCCCTTTTTGGAAGGATTGGCTAGTTTCTTGCATATTACAACTCCAAGCAAATGCTTGTAGTTTTTTCCATCTTACACGTATGCCAATGAAGGGTTCTTTCCCACACTGTAAATCATCTGAGATCTGCAGTACATTAAAGTAAGCACTAACTTACCGTATCAATACAAAACCCGGTATTAGCCACAGCTATCAACAGCAAAAATTACTTCATACCTCAGGGGCAATCAGCAGAATCTACCATGAGGTTTCTGTCAGATAGTAAACTGGGCATACTTCTAAAATAGTAAGTGGATCTAACCTAACAGATACCCCACTGCCAGACGTAGTGCTGGATAAACTACAATTTCAAATATGTACTGTAGAAAAAGGATGCTTATCTGTGTGCCTAATAAAATAGTTGCAATTCAAACTAGTACGGTATGAAATCAAAATGAAAGTTATTTAGGCCTTGTCCCAGACAATTTACAGTTGTTCTGTTGTGACCTGTTGTGATCGTGCATCAGCGCCTGTTGCATGAGGGGATGTTTAGTATTTCTGTGGTGACACAGGCACCAGAAGATACTAGAAATTTGGTTATTAATTAGTAATATTGGTAATACGTTTCGTTGAGGTCAGCAGGCACAGTTGTAAAAGGCATGCCTGTTCAGCTTTGTCACCTGGAGACATCTGCATTAGCTGAAAATGATGCGCTTTGAGGTCACAGTGCAACTCCAGAGCTGCAAAATGGGGTCTTTGGCGTGCCTAGTGAGCCTCTACACGGGGGACTCACCCACAGGGTCTTTCAGCGCTGCAAGTCTAAGCTAATGTGGTAGTTAAACCCACCCTGTCCTTTGCAGCAGCAAACCAGCTAGTCGTGATTGTGTTGTAGGAGTTTTACTGTTCAGCAGTGGTAACAAAAAATGAACCTTTTAACCTGTATGAAAGTTGCTGCGGTCTGGATGTTTAATCAAAAATCCTTCAGCTGGAGTTTTAATTGAAGAGAGGGGGAACATTCTGGGAATTCAGAACAAGGACATATGAAAGGAAGTGAAGAAACTGAGTGTTACAAATATTTAGTGTTTAATTGTTCTACTTTAATTGTCAAGCTATCATTCGAGTCTCATGCACAACAGACAGATTTTTCATATTTTTTTAAAATTTAAGTTTATCTAGTGTCGAAATGAAGACACACTATAGAGAAATTATCCTTATCTGTCTGTCTAATAAAATCTTAATGGTTTGAATTGAGATTTTATCTGAATTACAGTGTTAAAAGAGATATAGGCCCCATGTCAGGAGAAGAATTACTGCTTGCTGTTTTTTCTATGGCCTTTGCCACCATCCTCTACTTAAGTGGGGACATAAAGTAAGTCCAATGAATCACCTTCTGGAAGTGTTTGTTTCTCTTCTGGTGATCATTAACAGGAACTAGATGATTACCTCACAGATAGTCAGACATGAACAGGATATGTCTGATGTTTGTTGTAGTGGATATTTTTATCACTATGTTACTCTTCCCTAAAGGACAAGGAATTTTTGGACCTTCTGTCCATTACTACCAGAACATTATGACAGTGTACTAATTAATACTGTGACTTAAAAAGCTCCTCATCGTTCCATTGTTTTCCAGTTCTGATTTCAGAATAGGAGCTACAAGAAAGTCAGTAAGAATCCACAGTATTAAAAATTATTTTATGTAGTACATGTCTAGAGATTAAGCCCAGAGAGAAGGATTAATTCAGAGTTCAATACTTGCAAATGGAATAAAAAAGGGTAAACAAACTCAAGGCAAATCCCTCTGTGTTATTAGCATTACCAGGAGTAATTTTCTTCTTTTTCTCTCCAGGCATGATGACATCAATAGGAAAAGCCGGAAATCCATCAGTCAAAAGAGTACTGAAGAGCCAGAGCTGCAGGAATTCTTCCTCTAAACCACATCTCTTAATGTCTCACTTTGAAATACCTGAAATATATTCTTTTGAAACACTAATATGAGACATATCCCTCACCAGCAAAGCAGCAGCTGTTAGGATGCCTTAATTTGTAGCAGTTAGACCACATACAAAACTTTTTTATGATATATGTGTATATGTAACTTGTTTGTCAGCTGTGCTGTGTAAAGGCATAGGTGAGCAAAAGTAACAGTTTGAAAATTGTTATGACACAGGCAACCTCCAAAATGTTTGTTGGGCCACAGAACACATTTTGTACTTTGTGTCTTGCATGGATATATTGTCATATATCTTTATTTCCCTTTGTCAATGGCATATACTGTCGAAGTTTCAGCCAGGACTCTGCCTGCTCAGCTCCTCAGTGAGACCAAGGCAAAAGCATTGATTTTTTGGAGTATGTTTTGTCTGTTGTTATTTCTGGTTTTTGTAAAAAGGAAATAAAGATGGTGTTAATAAGACACACTGAGTGCAGGTACTTCTCATACTTCACTGTTTCATCTTTTGAGCTTTAAGTGTTTTAATGGTCTTTTTGGTGTTCATAATGAGACAATGTCCATTACCAAGATTTCAGTTCAGACCATCAGTTGAGTCAAGAATTTCTTTAATGTTTAGTGGTCCCTTTTCGGCTTTAAAATGTGTAGAAATAAAAAGAAAGCATAAGTGTAACTTTAAATTACTATTTATTGTCACTTGCCAAACACTGGCAATGTGCTCAGCTCTGTTCAAATTACCAAGTAATCTTCTAAGACCTAGTCCATATTCTTTCAAAGCAGTCATGATCCTTTTATTGAATGTTCTTTGAACCTTTCAGAGAAAATGCAATCTCTTACTGAATTCACTTTGTTTCTGGTAAACTATGTATACATTCCACATATGTGTCATACAGCACAACATCCAAAAGCCGACTGCTTGGCCATCTTAACTTGATACATTTATTTATATCAAATATGTATGTATATATTTGCTTTATTTTGATTATATTGATCTATTTCCATTTGAAGATTGCTACAGTTTGATGAGAAAGATCTAAATACATGAGGATTTATTTTACTGACTGTTCTAATAGAACACAGGGAAGTCATAGGAAGTTTGTCAAAGAAATTTTTTATCACAAAGGCAATCATAGAATCATGGAGTGGTTTGGGTTGTAAGGGAACTCCAAAGATCATCTAGTTCCAACCTCCCTGCAGTGGGCAGGGACAAAAAAAAAAACAAAAAGAGATTATGCAAATTAAATTCTGGCAATTGCAGAACTAGAGAGTAAATAATGTGGACGCTTGAGGATTTTTACTAAGTACAATGGAATTGCTTCCTATGCAGTTCCTCTTGCCTGTTTTTTGCTGTGTTCATCTTGACCATTGGGCTTCCTTTCTGGTCTGTGAGAAGAGAGAGGGACTTCCTGAATGTGATTCATCCTACCTATTTCAGATATCTTATTTACAGGAGCACCAGTCCCTTCCTACTTACCACAGGGGAAGCTGAGGTAGCAGAGCTCTTGGAAGAGTTACTTAGTATTTGGATGCCTTTAATTAAGTGAGATAAATGTATGTCTTTGGGTCACTTTTCGGAGTGATGTCATGTTTGGCCATACAGATGCTATGGGCCACGATGACTGAATGCCCCAGGGATCCTGCTTATAGGCTTTGGATAAGCACAGAGTACTACTGGATAACATGGAGCCAACTGAGAGATCAGCAAAAAAACCCACAAATAGAAATAATAAAAGCGTGCACTTACAGAAATGAAATTCTGAGTTTCTTTCCACAGTTCTTATCTGTGACTTGGCAACACTTTGATTTTTGAGCTAAAGTAATAAACCTAGCACTCTAGCTGACCTGAGCTGTGTTGTTTAAAGAAACAACCAAACCTCCAAAAATATCTGTCAGCTGGGAACAGCAATACCTCTAACAGGGCCTCCTGTCGTCTGTGTGTGTATGAAAAATCTGAATGCAAAGTGAGAAGAGACACATGTGCTGCAATTGCCAGAGTGCTGAAAGAGAGCATAAGAAGGAGAGATCCTGTGTCTGGTAGATGGGCTTAAAACAAATTGGCAATTTGCATTTTTGCTAGTGTGAAGAGTGTTGACTATGGTCATGTGCATGGCAGAAGCAGCAGTCCTGCTGAGTGATCTTGTCTGACTGGAGATGTGTAAAGTCTGCCATAGCTACCTGTAGTATCTAGCTGAAGCAGGGGATAAAACTGAACTTCCAGTAAGGGATTTGAAACAGACCAAGGTGTAGGTATCGTCAAATCCTGGAAGAAAGAAGTTGCCTATTCTGGAGACTGAAGATTTAAAAGTCACCTGCTCTCTGCAGGGTAGCAATTTCTACAGAGTATATTCTCACATAGCACATGGTGAATCAAATTTTGCAAGTCTTGTAGTGCTTGTAGAGATTACTAAATGAGATAGGATTGGGATGCCAGAAGATGTTCAGGATCTGTGGTTAAAGATATCCGTTAGGTAATTGATGTTGTGTCGAAGAGTCCCATCCCAGATAACTGGATAACTGAATACAGCTGGGGAAGGCTGGGAGTTTCGAGTGAGAGCTACACGTGCTGTTCATATGGCTATCCACAGTTCCTGAGCACATTGGGGCAGAAATCAGTTTCAGGGCTAGCTAGTGCAAAAGAGAGGCCAAATTGAGGTAAGCATGAAAAGTAGTGTCTGGAGGGTTTTATCTCTGGAGAAGGTGAAATCATGTTGTATAAAATGCTGATTTTATTGTTCCTAATTTGTAATTTCTTTCCTACCTAGGGCCCCAAAGCCTACATGTGGTACAGTCTGATGTCATGCCTATTAGAGAAATGCTGATTCTGTGATCTTCAGCTGGCTGAAGCGTGTGCTCTGCATATTTGTATCCTTAGTAGCTATAGAATCCAGGTGCCATAACTTCTTCTGTTTGGTTTATAATCCTCCAGGCACATCCCTCCTGGCACGAGTCTAAGTCAGGCTTCTGTCAGCAAAGCATAAGCATTTCCCAGAGGCAGAAGAGCTGATCAGGGATTTTCCAGCAAGCATCGTCAGAAAGTATCAGTTAGCCAAAGCTTTTAACAGGAGCACAAACCCCTTTTGATTACAACCCTTGGCAGAAAAGGTCATCCCCTGTCCACTCAGAAATCTCTGATCAAAAGAAAGTAGTACAGTAATTTGCTAGTGAACCAATGTGTGTCCTAGTAAAACTGTATCTGTAGACACCATGGATGCAAAGAATGGCTTTTCATGTTCTGTCGCCTCCAAAGATGTCAGAATAAGACCTCTCTGTGTTTGTCCTGTAGATCTGTACCAAAGGTGATCAATAGGGTGTTGGAGAGCAGGAGTGAATTCCCAATTTCATGTAATCTCTGGGTCTCTTCTTTTGAAGAATGAAAATCATTTGCTAGGAGCCTTGCTTTTTCATGGTTCACTGATTCATTTGTTTGTTTCAGGCGTTTGAGATGGTCAGCGTGTGGATACATGCAGTATCAAGACTGCAACTATGGTACTGTATTTCATCAGCAGGATGGTGGGATATGCTTTGTCCTGCATTAGTAGAACAGCATTTTAGTAATATTTATTTGCCTTTCAGTCTCCATATTTGAGGGGAAATACGTTGGTTTACTAGGTTACTAATGAATAAAATAACAATAGTCAGCATAGTTGTTGTGTGAAGGAGATGAAGGAGGCAAGTTAGACAAACAGTTTAGATTTAATATTCATTTCACCGTAACTGTCATTCAGAAACCTTTTCATAACATCAAACTGACATAAGATCAATGGCATAACAAAGTACAATTGACAGCATAACAGTAAAAAAATACTCCAACATCCACTTATTTATAACAAAATGGTAACTGTCTCAGAAACATGTTCTCTGAGAGCTGATTTGTTGCATGTTTCATCACCTACCATTACAGCAATGTCAGAATATGGCCATGCAACACAGTCAAAAGTAAAGTAAAAATGTCAGCACTTCATATGCTAGCTATGAATTAATGGATTAGTGAATGGATCTCATAGTGAGACAACTTTTGTCTGCTTGTACGCAAAGATTCAGCTCCTAGTACCCTTGAAATATTTCTTAGCCTTTTAAAAACTACTTAACGAAAATCTGACAGAAAGGTCTGTGAAAAATGTAGTCCCTGCGTTTGTAGCATCAAACTGCAAGGCTTAATCGTCTCTCATGGAATGGTTTCTCAGTGACTTAATAGGAATAATTTCTCAAATTGTATTGCATTTCCTATTGTAAGTTCAAAAACATCTTTCTAACTGTACATAAGCTGTACACAAGTATATCCTGTTACATAATTAGCTTTTGTGTAACCTTATTTCTCTGTTTATAAATGCATATTGAGGTTGCAAGTAAGCACACAAGTGTGCATGAGAAGTATAGCACATGACCTGTATCCAAAATGTCTGTCAAACACAGAACTATGTTGAGTATAAATTGCACAAGTGAAAAAGCCCAAGCACTGGATAACCTGCAGTTCATCCTCTGCCTCTGCACGATATCATTGCCATATCAGCTTCTTGCATACACCTGACATACTGCCCACTACTTGTGCCCCTCTTTTCTTCATTATGTTGACCAGTGACTATGTAACTTTGACCCAAATATCAGAGACTGCAGCCAGGAGAAATCAGGTAGGTTCTTAATAAGCCACACAACCTCTTCCAAATAAAGAAGGGTCACTACATACGCGGCTTCCACCATCCCTCCTCCTCGCACACATTTAATAATGGATCATCAGTTTTCTGGATACTCCAGATTTTGTAATGTGGACTGTTTTTATCTAACATATATAGACAGCTATAAATACTAGCTCAAGCCATCTGTTTCCTGAAGAAAACATTACTCTTTGTCTTTGACGTCTGCACAGCCACTTCCTTTCCCACTCTAACTGCTAGGTGTTTTGCCAGTGTGCTTACTGGCAAGCAGTGTACAGGAGGAAGGAAAATAATTATTCTGGGTATATTTGGGAAACTGATAAGAAATCCTGAGGCTGTTGGAACACAGAGCTAGCTTTTACATATCTCTTTTGTCAGTCAGCAATACTGTTCCAAGAAAAGACAAAATAAAATCATGTAGGTCTGGAAGGGAAGAGGCTTGAAAGGAGTTTACCCTCCTTCCTGTATAGACATGAACATAAACTTACATGTAGGTGGTGTACAAATATCTGTAGAACCTTGAAAAACTGCAGAATAGAGACCAACTCAGGGGTTTTGCAATGCTAAAATCTGTGACGTGGCCATACGCATATGTGCCTGCGTATGCATGCAGATAGACATCTGTATGGACATGCAGTAGAAGAAGAGGTTGCCCAGAGAGGTTGCCCTCTCTGGCCCAGGTTGCCTAGAGAAGTGGTAGATGCCCCATCCCTGGAAACATTCCAGGTCAGGTTGGACGGGGCTCTGAGCAACCTGATCTAGTTGAAGATGTCCCCACTCATTGCAGGGGGGTTGGACTAGATGACCTTTAAAGGTCCCTACCAACCCAAACCGTGCTACGATTCTGTGATTCTAAGAGAACCTTTACATTTTTCTTCTCCGCTGTGGATATGGACAGCAAACCTAGATAGATAGTAAACAATGAAACATGAAAGTGTACAAGTGCAAAGCTGTAACACTGAAAAGGAGTGAGTTACCAAAAAAAAAAAAGAAAAGGGCAAGTGACAAAGACAAGACAACCGTCTTCTAGTACACAACTAAAAAGGAGGATGGGAACAAAAGGCTTTCCTTGCTGTTCTGCACATTGTCTACTAAGGGTAGAGCAAGAAGCAGTGAATATGGAATTGTAGCAAAGGGGATGCAGGTTATGTGTTAGTAAAACTTTCCACAAGTAATGACAGCACTGGAATCAATAGCATGGGGAAAGATGTGAGAGAGTCGTAATTGGAGGATTTAAGAACAGGTGGGAGAAACAACTGTCAGAAATGACATGCCAGCAACAATCGTCAGAAATGCCATGGGGCAGGCATTTGAACTTGGCTGACCTTCTGAGGTCCCTTTCAGGCTGCTCTCTTTTAATGGGTCTGTGATTCAGTTGTGGCAGAGTCAGCTTAAGAGAGAAAACTGTTGAGGTCTTTACAACTCAAGGCTTTAATAGCACTGTCAAAACAAACAACAGTTATGCCAGAGGTCTATGATATGACATTTATTATCTGAGAACATTGATCAAATAATACCCACATACAGGTTTGCTAAGGAATCAAATAGGTGACATAACTTTAGGCTTCCTTGCAAATTGTGGCAGCTCCTGAAATATGTTTCTGGTCCATTAAGAAATCAGGTAAAATCCTTTTGCTCAGTGCAAGGCCAGTGTTGACTAGGCGCCAGGTTTCTGAGCTATAAGAAAAGGTTCTTTTACAGGATCCTCAGATTTCACTGTACATGCAGTGGTGGCACAGGAGAAAAGAGGAGAGATCACTTACTGAGGGTAAGTGATCAGTCCAGGTTTAGTGAAAAGGAAAAGCCTTCAGCAGCAGCTTAAGGTGCCCATGTTGGAGAAGAGAAGCTGCCACTGCCCAATCAAGCTAGTATAGCAAGTGTGGGATGAGAGAGTGGCAATCCTGGGAGTGATCCTGGTGCTGTAGTTAGCCCTCAGTTCCCTTCCCTGTTGCTCAGACTTGGATTCTGTCTTCCCCTTTCCGGAGATGTGCATTAAAAAAGCTGCATAAGGAAGAGTGTGGCCAGTAGGTCGAGGGAGGTCATTCTCCCCCTCTACTCTGCACTGGTAAAGCCACAACTGGAATACCGTGCCCAGTTCTGGGCTGCCCAGTTCTGGGCTCCCCAGTTCAAGAGAGACAGGGAACTAACTACTGGAGAGACCCAGCATAGGGCAACAAAGATGATTGAGGGATTGGAGCATCT
>RSEF01000031.1:65913438-65923657 GCA_003993805.1 Himantopus leucocephalus
GAGGTCCCTTCCAACTCTGAAAATTCCATGATTCCATGATTCCTTGATCCTGGAGATATCAACAAGATAAATGTGGCTTCTCCCAGCAGCACAGGAAAAAGTTACTTTTGCTGTTCCAGTGATAAAGGGTTGAGTTCTTGGCATGAAAAGGGTGCACTGGCGAAGGAGTCTAGAAAGCCAAACTTGCTGCTGCTGCTGCTGCTGCCAGGTTCTGGGAGGAAAAGAGGACAGGAGAGTTGCATCTTCAAAAACAGCTGCTGCTGAAAGTACTCCCACCTCTCACTTAGCAATAGCCACTACTGTTTCCATTGCCCTGATGCTGGCAAAGTGGCAGCAGTGCTGGTGCCCTAACAACTGGTGCCTGCTTTACCAGTAATGGGAGCAAGGTCCGTGCAGAAAATAAGAGCCGCACTGAGAGAGCACATGTGTAAAACAGGCTGTTGGTGAGCCTTTTCCTGTTTTTCAGAGGGGAATATTTGTAAGATGCCGCTGGGTAAATCTGTTACAAGTACTGCTAGCTCTCTTGGGTACTTTGTTCTGCAAAGCCCTCGCTTGCTGCACTGCTCACCGCTTACTGCTAGTCTCAGGGGCTGATCTTGCTCAAGAAGGTGTCACTTGGCAATGCACAATAAGATGCTGGTTATGTCTGTGTTGCTCCAGGTCCTTTATTTATCTGGGCAGGACCAGGTAAATAAATCAGCCAAGTTCTTTTGTTTCCTGGAGCATGATGCCCAACAGCTCCCCTAGAGCAGACAATAACTTTATTTTAGAGTGAAGATTTACACCCCAGAACAGTGGCTGAGGCAGCTGCATTTGTATGAATTACTTTCTGAGACACTTGGTAATGAGAATACCCTTTATAGATGATGTTACAGTTCACAATTGTACTTCATGAAATCTTTACAGGAGAAAGAAACATGCTCAGAATCTATAGCCTATAATTTCTGGATCCCTTATTTTTCCTGGGAATCCATTTGCAAGAAAGGAATGTAAATGCATTGCTTTTAAGCCACATACAAGCAGTGCTGTGTGCAAAGTGCTGACTGTTCTCACCTAAAAGTCACTTGGATGTCTCACTGGCTTGAAAGTGTCTGCCTGATGCGTTCCTGGGCGTCCTCTCCTGAGCTGCTTTTCGGATGCAATTTTCCCTCTGTACTATGAAGTAGTTAGAAAACAGTCAACTATATTCGTGGGCATCTCTAGTTCTATGGTGAAAAATTGCCATCCAGTGACAGCAATGGAGATAATTTTGGCCAGTTTTCGGTAGAATTGTGCTGTGTCTTCACAAACCTTATGGTGCTGAAGGGGAGTGCTTTAAAGAGTACTTCAAAGCATTAAAAGACACTGTGCGCAAAGAATACTCACAAAAAAATTCCAGTGTAGGTATCCACACTGAAAGATTTTGCTGTGTACATATGAACAAGCTAAGCAAATGCTGCAATACAGCCAACAGTAAAAGAAACAAGAAGAAAATCCTTTTTATGCTGTAGCAATAAAAACAAAACAGGCATTCTCCTCCTTTGCTTTTTATTATTCTTTTACAACAAACATAAAATATGCACGTATTTCATTAGGCAGTGTTAAATAGACAAAACATCCATCTGGGGATCAAATGCTTATGTGTGTTCCAATTTATTTTGAGGTTTTATTTATAAAAGTCCTCTAATGAAAAAGTAGTGACGCTCACTCTTTTTCAATTTCTGGTTTCTTTGGGCAAAGAAATTTGCCACATGACAAATCATAGGCATTTTTAGGGAGCTGTTATTCATCCCTTTCCAGGCTTTTTCAATAGAAAGAGAGGAGAGATTTGTACTTCAACATAAAATTTTTAGGCCAGAATCTAAGTGTGTTTAACAGGTTCATTATCTGCTCTGAACAGCCTTTAAAACAAGGACCAGGCCATGTCCAGCAGAGACTAAAGGGAAGAGAATTTGGTGTTGATTAAAACCAAAGAAGCTAAGACGCTTGGAGATCTCCATTGTTGTCTCTTAGAGAAGTGCTTGGCAGTCAAGAGGCCAATTCTTGCTTCTCCTGTGACTGCACCTTTTGAAGATGTTGGAAGTCACCATCTCTTGGACTGTTAAGTCAGATACTGGAACAGAATGAATTTATTCTGAAACCAAAGAGAGGACAGAGGTCCAGAAACAGGAGAAATCCATTTCTAACAGAGAACAATTTTTCGCTTCTCCCCTTCTACCATCTGATGGATGGATGGATGGATGGATGGATGGATGGATGGATGGATGGATGGATGGATATTCTTTCACATGCANCTTTCACATGCATATGTAAATGTTTGTATATATCAGAAGAATTTAAGATGTCACTTAGGTATAAGATAAAACTTGGCAGCTACCTGTTAAACTAACAGGTTTTGTCTGGCATTCTGTGCTCCTCATATTCGTTTATGTAGCAGAACATGTCAGTCAAACACTGCTTGTTCAGAATAATAGTTACTTCAAAGCAGTGAAAGCACGCTGTGCAAGGCACCAGGGAGCTGTTTAAGAAATATTTCAGATAAAAGCCTTTTTAGGAGCCAAAATTTTCCTAATGATATATTTAGAACTTGTTTCAACATAAGTTTGGAAAGATTTTACATACAAACTTTTTAGAAGTTAAGTTCAAACTGTGTGCATTGAAGTTATATTTGAAACCCAGTAACTGGAAACGCATAAGTCAGTGGTATGATCATCCAATTAGCAACTGTCCTTAGAGCATTAGTTTCTGTATTCCAGATGCTTTTTTTGTGCCACTTCAAGTGCAGCACACTCCAGGTTTTAGAGCACAGCTCTTTAACATGGTCTCCAGCTTCTGGCATTAAAGTGTTACAGGAACATATTTCAGCAAGCTGTTGACAAGATGATTATTGCAGGGACCAAGCTGTTAAAAAATAAGGTTTGCGGGGAAGAATGCAGACATTGTTTGCATACAATCATCTGGGGCTTAAGTGGAAAATGAACGGTATCCTGCATGTAGAACACGAGTGCCAGAGAAACCAGCGACAGACAAACCAGGGCAGCAGGGAGATGCTCTCTGCCATGTGGCCTCGTTGGTCGCCAGAGGGAGACAGAGCGTGTAACATTTCAGGGTAGCTCTGAAAGTAGCGAGCAATGCTCAGGGGAAAGGTAGCACAAGATTATGCGAGTTTCCGAAACAATGATAGATACGCATCAGAGTTCACTGCTTTGCTCTGTTTGTCTAAGGGTGGGCGTGCATGTGATGAGGGAGAGAAGAGTAACTTCATATCAGCTAAGGACAAAATATTCCTAAATAAAGGCAGCCTCACCGGTAATCATTTTTTTTTAATTCTAAGTTAATGCAATACTTACACAAACATTAATGGTTTGACCAAATCAATACAGAAGCACGTGCATATGTGCTTTGTTGGGGTGCAGACTTGTTGGGAGATAACTAAAAGTGTGCTTGAGACCTTATCTTCCAACAAGAAGAAACCTGTTGTTATTAAAAAGGTCATGTCTACATTCATATTTCATTGTTTCAAAACTTTTTAACAATAATGTAAATGTTGGTGGCCAGAATACTGGGGGGGAAAGTGTGTTCTCTTTTGTAACCACAGTGCTTGTAATTAGCCTGTGTTACAACATGGCTGAAAAGACAGCAGAGATCATCTCTGCCTGGGTGCCAGGACCTGACACCTGCAGAGTGGTGAGATCAGCCTGTGGATGATGAACTCAAGCCTTTCTTTTTTTCATCAGCCAAAAAAGTGATTTAGAAGTCTACAGTGGCTGTAGCACTGACTGCTGGGAAAAAAAAAAATCTGGCAGCCAAAAATCATGGTACTGCTCCAGGCAATGGACCTGGAGATCTCAGAGGCATCATAATGATCTGGATGAGATGGCTTCTCACAGCTACCACAGCTAATCAACATCCTCTTCTTTCAAGAAGTTGGATTTGCTAACTTCCTATCTGGATAAACATCTCCATTCTGCTTTCTATGTTACCTTATTGATATGAAAGAAAAAATTGGCAACTTAATGATTTACAAGTAGTCAGGCTATCAGACACTGTTTTTCACTGAAAGCCCATTCAGTGTCATTTCCCTGATGTGTCTGAGAGCAGAACCCTACTGTAATGCTCAAGGTAATGTGGACTCTCAAGTACTCTGTATTCTAAAACTGATGTAGAAAATTTATCATTTCTTCTGTATACCACCCATAATTGCAGGAGGAACGGATCGCTTACACAGCACTCATTTAAATCAACAGGTATATTACAAGTTTAATCTAGTCACACACAGTGACATGAAGAGCTGTTTAAAGTATAGGAGAGAAAAAAAGACACAGCAGCTTCCAGAACATGGAAAGGTAAAGAAAGTGTCTTAATCAGATAGCTCATTTTGTTCTGTTCAGAATAGTACCTTCATGTATGGCTCTGGCCTTGGTTCATTTTGGCTATTGCAACTGTTTCAAATTTAGTTTGGAAAAAGTGTCCCATATGCCAGTTTTATAAACCATTTCTTTTGCAGCACTGAAATAATACCATTTCTGGACTGACCAGGCCAACAGGATTACCTGGTTGTTAATTACTTGGATTTGGCTTTATTGAAAGTTTTCACATATAAGAATAAACTTAAACTGATGAACAGACACATACTGTTCTTCTCTTATTCTATTTCCTCTCAGATTTGCCAAGTTTCTGTTAGCTCTCACATGAATTCTACCTAGTGGGTAAAGAAAAGAAGCCATATATATTTTCACAGGTAGAACATGCACTCATCTCAATGTCACCTGAACTGGAAGTTTCTGTGCTAGTGTAGCATGGTTTGCCTCAGGAAATCTCTCTGCTAGTGCAAACAGAATCTTAAACAGGACAAAAACTTTTGCAAGAAGGCAAAAACCTAACATTATATTTATTTTGATCACCCATTATAAGATCACTTTAGAAAATATACACTAGTCTTGTTTTTATTTCATCATCTCTTTTCCTCTTTTATTTAGTCATTTACACTGTATTCATCTTGATAAAATTTAACCATCCGTACTATGTCATATAAGCCAAATATTCCTTCTAATGAAATTCCTTGCAAATTCTGCCATTAATTTTCATCTATACTAGGAATTTTTCCCAGTGTTTACAATTAAGTAATGTCTTTCATCTCCAGAGATCCTCAGTGTTTCTCACATGCTGTGGACCTGCCCCCAGTCATTCTTAGTTCTTCAAAGAATTTGTCTCCAGTAATAGAGTTTGGGTTTTAGTTCAGCACTTGCAGTGTTGGGTGTGTATATATAATGTTTTTATACCAAAAGTAAACACCGTTTTGTGCGAGCGCTTGAATCTGTACATGCACAAAGACAGGTTATGTGTTTTAAAGGGCCATTGTTTCATTTACTGGCAGAGAATAACACGGGAGAGGCTGATGGGAGGCAAAGGAGATATTAACTGTTTTGGCCTGGGAGTTAGGAAGACAGCTGAGATCCAAAGAAGCAATTTGATGCTTTCTCACCATCTGCAAAAAGATTTTCTCAGCTGGTTGGTATAGGCTGCTACGGACTGTGAGTGAGCTCATGCCTGTGTCTGTCTCACAGAGTTTCCTCCTGCAGTTGCTGGAAAGCCCATTTTCTCCCTCTGCAGTTTCAGGCAACTTTGCTAAGGAAAGACCATGTCAGCATGAAAGCAGAACACACGAGCCCTTCCTGTGAGACACCAACTTCCAAAAATTAGCTTTATTCCTTTTATTTGGTCTTTTGATTTAAAAAAATGAGTTTCAATTAGATAGTAACAGGAAACTGCTAATAACCCTTCTTCGATTTCCATGGTTCCTGGTGGAATCTAAACCGCATCGGCCACTAACTGCTGCTCAAATTCTTCTTTACCTTCGCCTGTGTTCTTTCTCCTTTCCTCTCCTTCTGGAGGGAAGGAAGGGTTAAGTCCATGTCCTTACAGAGGAGTAATAGTTCTTCCCAAAACACAAGTCACAAGTAAACTATTTAATTGTAAACGTCTCACTGAAGAATTGGTACACCAGTGAGACATGACTTCATCCTTTAACCCACATGCTTCTCTGGTCTAGGGAACCCTGGTGGGTTTGGCCCATTTTAGTCATAGTTGTCATGGGAGATCCTTAATGACTTAGTAAGGTAGCTAAAAAAATCTCCATACAGAATCCAGCATATGGTATATTTATTGGCAAATGCTAATCCCCCTAGGAATGAGTTCTGTAGTAACAAATGATGAATTATGTGGCTTCATAAGCACTCATGTCATCAAATGCACCATTGACCTTTTTACATTTTCAGGGGGATTTTCTGCTGTGTGCAGTTTCTCTGGTTTGGAAGTGAAGCAGTTTAACAACATGTCCTGAAGGAAACAGGTAATCAATAATTTCAGTTTTGGTTACTGTAAAAGGTAAATGAGACCCATATATTTGTTGGTCAAGTAAGCAATCCAGGGTTTAGCGAAGCTTAAGCAGGGACTAGGAAAGAACATGAATACTTATAGTACAGGAACACAAAGTAGAATTCCTTGACAGGAGGAAAGAGGTAAGAGTAGGTCAAATAGATCTCACAGTGCCAGAGGAAAAAAAGTGGTCATTTAAAGCATGTATTTTGGGGGCAAGACGCAAAACTGGGAAAATACGTCACTCCAGTGAATAAGTCTGTTATGAATTTTAACAGAAGATGCTTATAAGGTAGCCTGCAGTTAACAACCAAGAGGATGGATCCCCATTTAGGTTAACCTGAGAGATGATCTGAATCTGTTGCTTGCATTAAAATTTTGGTTTGGGGCTTATTAGGACATGGAAACTCTAGGAACGGTATTGAGAACTGGAGAAGGGCTACCTGAAATGGCCAGATTGAGAAATGGAGCACAGAAGATACGGAAGGATATGGTCACGTCTGGCTGTCCTCATATTTTGAGACTAATCTGCCCACAAGAACAGCATCTGAACCATCAATGCAGCAAAATTAGACTGCTGCTGGAACCAGACACTGTTACCCACAGAATGGTTTTCCTAAACTCACATTTTAAGGTCTGATAGAAAGGATCAGCTATTACTATGTGTATATAACACACAGAGCGCTGTGCGTACAGTACACAGTCTGTGCTGCACGTGGGTACCCACTGACTGCAGTACTGGCAGAGCTGGGACAAAGAATGCTTTCTTTTTTTCATTGACCATAGACGTTAAATTCAAAACTATATCCTGTGTTGAGCCAGCTGATGAATTTGAGCTCTTCTGTCCTTGCCTCAATCGCTAACACAGTCTGCTGTACCCAGAACTGTTTCTGAAACCTGGGTGTTAGAGCTGGTATCAGGTCAGGCAGCCCATGTGGGAGAAATTGAACCTATGTTTCACAAAGCGCATCTGCTGCCAACCGAAAGCAAGGAATCCATAGCTACAGTGGTAATGTAGTTATTTTTGGTCCTGGTCTCTCCCTGCGCTCTGTGTAACAGCTGGGATGAACTAACATAGCATGGTGTTGCAATGCATGTATGTGCTGCCCAAGCTGTGGGTAGAGAGATAGCTGTCCAAAACACCTTTTTTCCTTGTGGCTGAATCTGTAGAAGGCATGTAAGTAAACCACAGGTAAGTTATCTTGATTGTAAGTCACTTGTGAGGTAGGTGTCAGCACAATTCTGAGGAACAGCTAATATTAATTTGCCATGCATTGCACTGGCACAATACATGCCCCTAAAATCAGTGCTAGGAATTGTTCAGTGATTAGTCAAAGGGAAAGGGTGAGCTGTTGGTTGGGACTGCCACCAGTGTTTCTTTGTTTTAATGTATTTCCTATGGGGTTTTTCATCCGTGGCTTGACTAGGCTGAACCATGCTTTACCATAGAAGCTAAGTGGGGTTGCAGATGAAGTTGAGCTAGAAGTGCCACCTTGATTACTTTTGTGAAGGCTGACCATAACCACAGCGTGGGCACGGGAAGCTGGGCACTTCTGCAGCTTCTCTCCCATCACACACCTCAGGCTGCCCGTCTACTTCCACTGGGACTGTTCACTGGAGACCTGTCAACCACCTTCCCTATCCCTGCTGCTCACCCTCAGGCCACAAGGTAAGTAGATGCCTTGTCAGCATCATAGAAATGATTCTCGAGGTCCCACTCACCCCAGAAGTATGAGGCAAACTACACTAGACTGGCACAGGCACATTGGAAAAAAAAAAAAAAAGAGTAGTTTAAACACACTGAATTGCTTGGGGCTCGGGCTGCCAAGAGAATTTTTGGGCCCTGAGAACATTTATATGCCCTGGGCCTGGGCTGCCTTCTCCATCCCATCGTGACTAATGGTCCTAATTGATTGGAACTGCCAAGCCCGCCTGCCAAGCAGAATATTTTTACAATCCTGGTTGTATTTATGCACTGACAAATAGAAAACTCAGTGTCAGAAAAGAAAGTGCAAAGCAGAACTGCAGGAAAAGAAACAAATCAGCAGAGAGGACTGCGAAATGATGAACGACAAGGCACTGAGGGGGGGTACCACATGTGAATACCTGTGCCTGGTGCGAGTGAGTGCTGAGAGCGCTTCTAGAAACAAGTCTCTAAAAGACCATTTGGCGCATATTTTGAGAAGTTGTTTTACTTTGAAATATCCACTGGCATCTGCTGGAGGCGCACTTGCTTTTCTGCTTTCAGTCTTTTTCAGGGACAAATGCCATCCCAATTTGACACCTCTGTCAGAGCACTTTAAAATATAGAACCAAACCTGTTACAAAATGACAGCCACAAAGGATCTCAGTAGGAGCAGATAATTTTTATTGTCTATGACAGAGAAAACCTACTCTTTGGAAAAGACTGTTCCCCTCTCAGGCAGCACTGCAGCTTTTTTAGACAGGCAGAGGAAAAGGTGGTGTCCTGGTTTGATTTCTTCTGCCAGCCAGAATAATCAGCGCATGTCCACTTGTTAGACAGAGGAATTAGCTTGGAGAAGCATGGTATTCTTAAGTCTGGTTTTTACACTAGCACATGATAACCCAAGCATTTGCTACATCTGATCCAATCTAAAATATCTTTTCTACCTAAAAAAGATACAGAAATAGTAACAACTTCTCTCACAACATTTCCTCAGCTTTGCTACTACTTGTGTGCTGACTGCAAGCCTTTACAAGCCTGTTTGGCTCATCTTCATTCAGATGGGGCTGTCCCTCCAGCTACGCTTGCTGTAGTTTTACAAACGGATCGCGCTTAAATTAAACACTTGGAAAAAGTCAGAGAACATTTCGAGTAGACTTTGGGAGGCAGGAAGGTGAGGGTAAGCTGTAAAGTGATGATTTGTACTTTCTCCAAGTTTGGATTCTCTCCGGTTTTGCTCTTTTGCTATTTGGTATTACGGACCTCTGTTTCCTGTCAGTCTCTGAGCCCAGCCCTTCCTACAGCAGACACTGTATGCAGCTGCCCATCAGGCTTGTAAAATCAAAGAGTAAAAGTGAGAAGTGAATGCATTTCCAACACTTTGTAAGAGCTTATCTGTGCTTTTATATAATTTTCCTTGGGTTTCTTGACAGTGGCAACAAGCAACAAGGCTCCCAGACAGAGACTGGAAGAAGGTAAACTTGTCAAAGGACAATAATGAAGCCAGGAGCTTCAGTAAGAAGCTGTGTTACTCGGTAAGTAAATATAACAGCAATCACACTGGAGGAGGCAGACTTGCCAAGAATTGCCTTACTGTAGTAAGATCAGTGCCCCTTTTCATGCGTGAAGTAGATGACCTGATCTTTTATGTGATCCACCAGGAGTGTTTTATAAGCAGAACTGCCACACAGTCATTTGTCACTGTAGGGCTGGGAAGATGACTGCTGAGTTTTGCCCTTCTGTCTGCCTCCAGATATGAAAATTGATTGTGTATTGATTGTATGGTATATTGGCTTACTGCTGACATCATAAATAAGGGCTGTAAATCTCCCCACTTTTTCACGGCACTGGCTAAGGTAAGGGACTGCCTACAGGGGATGAGTGCCCTACCGTGCTTTCCCATCCAGGCACTGGTAGCAGCAACAAGAAGGAGAAAAATGACCAGTTATCTCACGTGATATAACATGAGATCATGGCATGGCCAGGTAGCAACGGGCACAGGTGGACAAAAACACTTGTGAAGTGACCTAATCATCTCTCTTTCCTCCCACACAGCCTTGCTGGAAAGAGGAGATACCAAACCTTTCTTTCGGCATCCCTCCAGCACGAGAGATGCTAGGCTTTAATATTCACTCTGAAACAAAACCCCCGTGTTCAAGAGCGCCGGCGCCGACCAAA
>RSEF01000031.1:65923757-65975167 GCA_003993805.1 Himantopus leucocephalus
CGAGGTTGGGGTACCAGCCCACGCAGGCGGTTGACGGGGATGTCTCCGTCCGCTGGGAAGCGACCCGAGACCCCTGAGGGGCAGGAGGTGTCGGGAGGCGGAGGAAACCCTGCTGCCCACCCCCTCACCACCCGCCCAGCCCGCGGCGGGGAGCGGTGCCCCGGACCGGCCCCGTGTCCCCTTCCCACTGGCCGGCTCGTTTTGCCGTCTGCGAGTGGGGAGGGAGCGAAGCGGAGGAAGGNATGCTGCCCCTGGGTTAAAGGAAGCGTTTCTGTGGCGTGGGAGGTCGTGCCGTCCGGACTCCTGCCTGTGCTGCCCCGCGCAAAACTAAAATTAAAAGTTAGCAGCCCAGGAGAAGTGTGACTGTGGACAGCTGTGTCCTTTTCCCGTTCCCTGCACCAGTCCTCCTTCCCTGCAACTGTCAGTCTGAGAAAATGCCCTTCGCCATCACGCCGCGGTGATCAGTACAGGCACATCCGATGTTTTTGCTCCCTTTAGTAAGGCACAAGTTGGTCTTGCATGTTTGTGGAATGGGCAGGTTTCAAAAAGAAAAGAAGAGAAATCCAGTGAGATTGAATTGCTTCCTCTGTATTCAGGAAAATCAGCCTCAAAGGGTGTCATGCTCTCCATCCTGTCTGATTTTCTAGGAAGGTAATTTAGAAGGCACATATTTGCATCCATCCTGAGTCAAGACCATGAAATGAGAACTTTCCAGAATATTTGCCCTTTGCGTAGCAAGTGTATTGGATGAAACCGATGAGTTTACAGAATGAGTTGAATGAGTTTACAGTAACAAGGCAGCGTTTTTTAAATTATACACAGAATTAAAGCATAGGTAGCAAAGAATTGATTTAGCACTCATCGCTAGAATTCATCTTATCACTGGGCCTGATTCAACAGCACAGCATTAATGCCAATGGGATAGAGTACAGCGGTATTCAAGAGGGAACCTCGTTGTAAGACCCTGTCGTAAAGTACAATCATGATTACAGCTACCGCTGCAGAAGAGTTTGGTTTAGTAATTATTATTTCCTGATGTTTCATGTACTCTACAGGAATAAAAGAGCACAGAGTTGTCATGTATAATTCACACTTATTCCATTTGTGCTTTTTAAGCAAAGACTATATACCTTAGCACAAAAGGCAATCAATCCCTAATGCAACAGCCTACCATTCAGAGACAAGACAGAAACAGAAAGGAAAGGCACAGTGAATGGCAACAAAAACTATTTTTATTTACTTGTAATGTTTATCCTTTCCCTGGGATTCTACCTTGCACAGCTGTCTCACTTCTTGGGGCATTCTGTCTTCGGATGCAATGTAATACATTATGTTTGATTCCTCAAGTGGGCCAAAATTTTCATGACAACCTGGAAAAGAATTTGTGCCAAAATTTTTAGGTATTTCCTTATTATTTTTTTAAAGTGTCTGAGCAACAGTTAGACTGCAAGCGGAAAGAAGGGATAAAAGCACTGGGCTATATAATCCTATTTTAATATCAGTTTGTAAGTTTTATGCATAAAGGAGATCATAATTTTCTTTTTCATAGTTTTTAAGTAGTCATCTGATTATTTAAAAGCTATGATTAGCATGAATTTCTGAGCATTTTTTTCTCTACATGAAAATTCACAAAAAATGTCAAAGTCACTGCACAATTGATCTTCATGAAGTATAACTTTTTAAGTATAAGGGACATATCTGTACATTTTTTTGAGAAAAATTTTGTCATTAATTTTGTCATCTTGCTCTTTTGGGGGTCAGAAAGACTTTGTTTCTTTGCCAAACACATGGAGGAGAGGTGTCGCGTGTGCAATAATTATTCAGATGGAGTCCTTGAACTGTCACACTGTCCATCCATCAGGACAACCTGTTTTGGATAAACAGTGAGAAGCCAGCAGGAAGATACTAGCTTTTAATGACTTCTATGGAGGAAAAGTGAGGAAAAAGTGTGTGAAACAGAAGACAAATCAAGAATTCGAGATGAAATTTACCTATCTTCACTAAAGTTGTGCAGCAAGTTCATCTCTGGGAAGGCATCAACAAGGTGGCATCAAGCTAAACTTGCTTAGTAGCAGCTGGAGCATCAGTCTGCTGCACCTCACAGGACAGCATGGATATACCCTGTGTGTAGCCCTCATGTGTCCCCACATCAAGGAACATAAACTCAACAGAGATTAAGAGCTGAAACTGTGTTTGCAGCTCCTTGCAGCTCAGAAGCCTTTGCAGGTCCCTGGGTTTTGCATGTTTCTCATCTACACAAGGTACTGTCAGCTGCCTTCTTCTGTAAGTGTGTTTGTCTGCCTTCCTCTCCCTAGGCAGAGAGCATCTGGGCAGTTGGGGCAGAAGTGGAGTTACAAGGAGGAGGAGCAGCTCATGGAGAAGGAAAGGAATGCTTTTGGGAGGGCCATGCAGCAGGCTGTGAACCTGGAGGCAGTGAGAAGGGCTGGACAGATAGAACAAGTGAAAGTAAGGAAAAGCCAGAAATCTAGATCATTTGCTTGCACCCATGTGCCTCTGTGACCTTTTGGCCACTTCATGTCACCCCATTGTCAGCCTAGAGACTTGAAGCCATTTGGTGTGCCCACGTGTCAGTGCGTGGCCAAAAAGCACAATGAGGCTGGGACCCGGGCTGGCAATTATCACCCGGTGATGCTGTAACACTGGACACGTTTCTAGTGATCTTAGTGCTCAAAGTTTCACTGAAACCAGTCAAAGCTTCTAATGGTTCTCTGAGTTGGGCAAGAAAGCACTGCTGCTCTGAGTTTCCTGATGAAAGAACAGGGGCAGAGTAGGTATGTGACTCTCATACCCTTGAAACATCACATCAGCAATGTCCCTCCTCCCAGCTCTGCGCTCAGCATTGTACCAGGGTGTCCCTTCAGTCACTTTCCCATGGGACCACACACTATAGATGCTACGTCTCTGTTACAGCGCATATCCACCTGGAAAGAGCTAAACCCTCTTTGATACTTACCATGTCATCAATATAATTGTGCATTACAGTTTTTGCTTTTCAATGGATCCTGGTTTTACAACAGGCCCTGTGGAAAAAAAAAAGTTGGAATGAGCATAAAGAGTGTGCAGTAATGACCTGGGATCTGGTCTTTCATAGTATCCAGGAAAACCATCCTTTACTGGCTTGCATTATGCTGCTGGGATGCTGCTGCTAACCTGATCCTACTTCTTGTCCATCTTGACTAAAAAGGTAGCATTTGATTTGGAAACAGTACATTTTTTATTTTAAATGGAATAGAAAAAAATTGATTTCAAGCCCTAATTGCATACATGTCAAATAACATGTCACATTTAAAGGCTGTCGTGGGAACCAACCAGTGTAATTGTATATGGACAGTGCTATCTAATTTACCCTGGTTTGTATGATTTACTGGTATGTTTTGCTGTAGGTTGCATTATTTAGTTCTTTGATAATCCCTTTTCTTTCTGTTGTGATTTATGAAATGGCATTTCTGTTTGTTTTATACCAGCATGTTATTTTGTCAATCAAAATCTCTTTGTGCAACAGCGATACACAAAAACAGGTAGTTGAGAACAACCCGTAGAGTGTATCTAATGTTTGCTTTATACAGATTATTTATGGGGAAATACATAGCAGGAACCAATTTGCAAAGCAACGGTTGGTTATATGTAAAGAACAAATGCTGCAATCAGCACGCTGTGGGTTTGCTTGCATGTTTTGTGGATCTGTACCATTGTCTAAATGATTAATGAGGACAAAATGAAAATTCTTCTTTTACTTTTGAGCCTTTGTACTTTTCCCTTCTCTCTCCTGATGGTGGAGTCATATCCTCTGTCTTTGCTGCATCGCATTTCCTCCTCACCTTTCTAGCCTTATCTGGGACCAAGCACAGAAACGGTACAGGGCCTGGCTGTTGCCTCTCCCTGCTATGGAGGCTACTGCTGCAGGCTGGGGACGTTCAGGGGGTTTTGTCTGATTTGGTGGCTTTGCACCCCTGAGTCACAGCTGATGAGAGAAAAGGGGATGGAACACATCCTAAGCATTCAAGGCTGTGTGTTCAAGAGGCTGT
The DNA here is from genome assembly GCA_003993805.1 of Himantopus leucocephalus. NCBI lineage: Eukaryota > Metazoa > Chordata > Aves > Charadriiformes > Recurvirostridae > Himantopus > Himantopus leucocephalus. The sequence continues at coordinate 65,927,804 of RSEF01000031.1, forward strand.
GTGTGTATGTCAAAGGTAAGATGTAGAAAAATAAGTTAATTACGGTCCTTAATATCTCCTAGTGAGATGAGAACGCAGTTGCTTCATTCGATCTCTTTCTATGTGGGTATCAAATTTTGCATTTCGTAATACACAATATTACAAGCTCTTTCACTAACCACTTACTGAATTTTTTATTTATGAAAGCCACCAAAAAGCAAGAATTTACTGAAGTGAAATAAAATTCACTTTAGACCTGTGAAACACAAGGCTTAACTGTGAACTCTCCACAAAATATGGCAATGCAGTGACAGCGATGCCAACAGTGTTATATAAAGTAGAGAAAATGATGTTGTAAGGCTACCCAATGCTTAAAAGAAAATTTCATATAAAATGTTTTCCATTTTATTAGAACCAATTCTGCTAAGACAGGCACCCATTCAGATACATGAACTTGAGTCCCGAGCAGTTGAATGGTGATGTATAATACATGCAGGCAGCCTTCTTAGTTCACTACAGAAGGCATAAATACAGTGTTAAATTGGTGCTGTTCAGTTTTGTGCCTGTATGAATTCCTGGTCCTATTTCTGGCAATAGAAAGAATCACATTGGCTTCTGTAGGGACTCAAATTCACCCATGATATTAATTTATCAGCTAAAGCATTAAATCTCTGATTATGACCTCATTTATTTACTATACATACGATTCAGATGTCAGAATGATATAATCAGGACTTTAGATGGTTATAAGGAAAAGAAAGAAAACAAAAATACAATTACTTCTATTGACAAGGAGCAAATACACGTGTCTGAAATAACTTAGGAATCTGAAGCCTTTTAGTTGGCTTCAACGAGCTCTGGAAGGAATGTAAAATACTTAGTACAGTACTGCATGAGGTGTGCTTATACATTTAATACCTCTCACATATTTGTCAGGGAGAAAAAGTGAAACTATTTTTAGAAACAAACTTTGCCAGGGAAAAGGGAGCATGAGAAAGTGCAGTTCCCACCCAAGCTGCGAATTGGTATTTCCGGGTTAAGCGAGCAGAAGGCTTGATGGCCCTAGTCAGAATTACAGGTTTACATGCTTTCTTTCTCTGCCTTTATCTCTGCGTTCACAAGCTCAATGGATGCTGGGTATTTAGCTAAAAGATGACAATTTATTTCTTTGAAACAAGAAAACTTCAGAGGTCCAGATGACTTTCAAATTTACGACACAAACAAAAGCAAGAAAGAAATGAAATTAACACAATTCTTTAGCATCAAAGCTGCTACTAAAAGAAATCCAAGAGCATCCTTGTTTTTATAAAATATCTAGACAATCAAAGAGCATTTCCTAAGGAAATAAGAAGACAAGCAGGGTGCTGGTTTAGATGGACGAAATAAACAGGTACGGTATTTTGTTATCTTTCTGACAAAAAGTAAAAATTCAAAAAATTAACTGCGGAGGCAGTGTTCAGAGCCTATATAAACCAAAGGCTTTCCTTTAATCCCTTACTAATCCCTTACTTATCTCTCCTACTGTACATGCATTGTTAACAAAGATACAAACGGAGCAGAGACACGCAGGCACTCTAAAGGAGTTAAATTCCGATACTTCAAGTACAAAATGCAGAATACCCTCCACTGTAAAAGTCTTTGTACTGACTATAACATATTTAAGATTTATAAAATGTTTTCACAGTAGTTAGTAGCTCACATATATGCATTTCTGGATTATAGAAACATTTCTTATTTTTTTAATTATGACAGATATGGGAGATTTTTAAAGATAATGTAATGGTCACCTTTGAATTATACCAATGTACTAAATAATAAATTAGAATTTAGGAAAAAATAACAGGGATGTAATTAAGCTTCTATATTTTTATGTATATTTTATGAGAAAAATTAAGTTAAAATGTTTATCTTTTGCTAGAAAAATATTTATAGTAGAAGAAGAACAGAAGTTGGTCCCTAAGCGATATACCAGTACTTTTCTGAAATTTAGTTCAAGATGAAGGTTGGTGGAAATAATATAAATTATTGACAGTGAAGGCACTGCTTATATCTGAAGAACAGACCATTCATGGTGATAATGAATTTGGCATTTGAGTATTCCACAGACCTGCAAGGTTTTGTTAAAGGATGTAATGCAACTGGAATTTTCAATCTGCCTTACTTCAGACAATTTGAAAGACACGTGGCTACAAAATTGAAGCACAACTTTGTTTAACTTAATCTTGTTTTTTGTTTTATTTCATAAGTTATTTCTCTTACTGTGATTTTAAAATTGCAGTGAAGGGGAAAGCTTTTGCAGATATGAGTTGCATAATCAAATGTTGTCGATTCCACATCCTTTAGTGCATATTTTAAGGGCTAAATATGAAGGATTATCAAGTCATCGAGTACGGAGGTGTCTGTGACTATATTATTTAATGCTAGATATTTTTATGAAAAATCTACACCACTGTTCATTGTGCATATGATGCTGCTGCTAGAGAAGGTATGAAGCAAAGTTACAAACAAAATAAACTAAAAAAAACCCACCCTAACTCTTTAGAGACTGGATAAATAGTAAGAAGCATGTTTAATACAACTAATTTATAGATGAATGTGGTGCCAAGCCAGAATACATTAACAAGGTAAGGCTGCAGGGTCTCTAGGTAAGATAATATATTGCTTTCATTAAAAAGCAATCTGCATGGACCATATCCACTAACACTGGAAACTCTGCAGCTGTCACCTTTATCAGGGGAACAAGAGCAAGCCACTACATTTTAATCACTGGAGTTTGTCAGGAACGAAAAACAGCCAGCTTCCCACAAATCAACAGACATGTATCCTGATAAGGAGAGTGAATTGGAAAAGGACAGCTACACCCCGCACTACACCACCTATTCTGGAGTGATCAAAGCACTGTAATTGTAGCAGATAAATCTACTGAATTAGGCTCCGGGATGAAACACACGTCTTTTCACAAAACAAACGCATGCTTACTTGAGTCATCTGTGACATATTTCACTTTTTAGTTTGAGTATTCCCAGTAGTTCACAAAGGCAGCAGGAGAGAAAAATAGGACGCTTGTATCCAAAATCCAGCAGCATTTTTTCCAAAATCTCTTTCTTGATCATTGCACAGTAATTAATATCTGCGCTGCAGTTACTGAGCTATTCTTTTGAGTAGCTCTGCCAATAAAAGTAAACATAATTATTTGTTAATACTCCTAGTCTTTGAATTTGTCATATCTGATATACACTAAAGCAGATACTATTTTTCTATGGTAGATAATTATTCTTCAAAGAGAAGAATTGGAATTGAGGAATTGAGAGGGGCGATGCTTGGGACAAAAAGAACTTGAAGATTCTTGCAGAATACATAAGAGTCAAATTTTAGCTTCTAGTGTGATCATAGTTATGTGATAGCTATATGGTAGGCAATGATAGCAGATATGACCCCTATAATATAACCAAGATTTCCTGTAATGAAAGAAGTATTAACTATAAAACTGTCATGGAAAATTATTTTGTCCAAGGGAAATATGGAAATATTTGCTTGCTTGTGGAGGGATGACTGTAACTTTTTTTTTTTTTAGGGCAGGGAGGGACTGGTAGACAAGATTTCTTTTTTTATGAACTAGTGCAGTAAAATAAAACTAGGTTTTGGGGAGAGGTATTTTCATTTGCAAGAGCTTTGGAGTACTGATTAGAATCAGTATAATGTAACATAGACGTATTTTAAAAAGGAGTAATTCTAATACTGTGTATACAAAGCTTGGAGGGAATGAGATGTATCAGCTTCATAGAATTTACAGTTCTGAACTCTCTACTAATGTACTAAATTGGCTGGGATTAGCCCATTTCTGTGAACTGGTATGATCCTTGCTGGCAGTCCAGGTGAGAGCACTTAGCTAAACAGCTTATTACCATTTGCACCAGCAGTTCAGGTTCTTAATCAGCAGTGAAAGGGGAATAAAATAACTATTAACTCACAAGGTAACAGTATTAATCTTGAGAAATACAACGCAGCAAGGATCATTACTAGGATCTGTTATTTTCTGCTCATTAGAAGATCAAATTTAGATGGTACATGTCTTCTTATTTATAGTATTTCAAAACTTTCTAGCATTCAGAGAATATTCCAAATAAATCAAATAAATATGTGTTATTGGAACCCTACAAGGTAATTTTGTGTATGAGATCCGTTCTCCCACTGCTTATTTACATACAGTTAGCAATCATCAAATGTTGAAGCCACAGAGCTCAGAAATTAGTTTGAGTTCATAATTAGAAAAAGTTATTGTTAGGCTGTCCTGAGAACTAAGCCTCAGAGAAATCATCCAGTGGTGTAGTCTCTATGAGGACACGCACCCCGTCTACAGCAACAGAAAAGGCATGTGGAGGCAGGCACCAACAGATACAGACGGGTCACCGCAGAGTATCAGGAAAGTGCCTGAGCAGTTGTGCAGGACACGCACCCAAGCCTCCACCAGAAGTCTCGGACACGGGGAGTTTAATTTCCACAGGCTCTCTTACGAGCGTGTGAGATCTGCAGCTGTGTGACTTTCTTCTCCCCGTGCCCCTTTACCAGGCTTACACGATTATGCCAGTGCAATAAACCAGAGTTCACAGGACTGTCCGCCGTATCTTTTTGCTGCTTGTAGACCTGGCCGGCTATCCATGAGAATGGCGTGAGGCGATTACGGCGCTCACACGGGAAACAGGTAGCTAAGCAAACCAGCCCCTGTCACTTTCCCGCTGTGTTTTTGTCCTTGCTAAAAGCTGTGATATCCAGGCATCACCCCCCAGTGCTCGTGCAGACAGCGGGAGATGCGTGCAAGAGCACTGTTCCCACATGCTCAGCCGTACTGTAGAATGAATACACAAATACATGATTTTCCTTGTTTTATTGAGATACTTTATTTATTTATTTATTTTAATATCACAGTGGTTCTCTATATCTTACCTGCTACCAGTGTGGGGACATCAGGATTTATTCTGATGGGCGTAGGAAGCTCACTTACTTCTGTTTTCAGGCGCTGTTTAATTCTACAATTGATCTCAAAGTATAAGAGCATGATGCTGCTAAACTCTTCTGGAAAAAACAGTGTTTGCATTTTCTAAATTCTCCAAATATTTGTCTGTGAAAGAACCCCAGACTGGATTTTATCATATGCTTGAAACCTGTTGGTTAGCTGAAGACCCGAAAACCAAACATGAAATCACTTTATTCTTCTGTTTCACCCCTCAAAATCAATTATTTTTATCTCTTCTGCATTTCAACAGTCCTTTTAAGGGTGAAATAATATCCAGAATGACATGAGAATCAAAGATTTCTTTTTGGCTATCATTTTCTTCTGGAATAAAAATCCGTGTAATACATCATCTGGAGAGCTACTGAAATAAAATCACCAATACTCTGTCAACACTATGAAGAAAGTCCCATTGTCTTTCTGTTTTCTTGTACTTTACAAGAGAAGATCAGAGTATTTCATGTTGATTGCTTGATTGGCTGCACTGGGACTCTTTAAAAATACTAAAAAAATCAACAGTCTGGTACAAATCAAACAAAGGCTTCTATCAATCATGAGCCTGGGGTATTATCTGAGGTTTTTACCCAGAAAGATGTCATTAAAAGTTGCAGAAATTAATTGGTGCCATTGGCTGTAATGGCCTTTCCTGACATACTTTCTCAAATGTAAAGAAAAATTATGGATAAGGCAAATTCCTCATGGGATTTTTATAGATGTCTGCTTTGTTCTGTTATTGTTTATTGCAAATGTTATTACTGTGATCTATTGCCCCATCATGCTTTGTCTATACTGCTTATGCCATTTTGCAGCCCGCAACAACTGAGGGCTTCTGTCACTGACCAAGATAGCATTTATTTTTAAATTCTATGTTTTGTATATTCCTATAGCGATCTCTGGGTGTTAATTTTATGTGTTTAAAATTTCATACTCAAACAGATCTTGTTCTGATTGATTAAATGTTGCCAATGATCTTCCTAGAACAATTGTGAATCTTCTCTCAGTATGTGCATCTTCTTCTACAGTTAGTTTAATCACCGTACAAAGCTGCAGGAGCAATTAGTTTATTTCAGTTGTTCCGTTTTGCATATCTACAAAACAGATCTGTCACAAGACAGATTTAACTCCCTTCCTTTTTAAATTTATTACTTATAAGACTATCTTCTTAATTACAAGTTAGTTTATCCTGAGACCCAGCCTTCCAGAAAGGTAAATCTTTCAGGAGCAGAGAAATAAGAAATGCAGCCTATGCCTTACAGCAATGCAAATATAGTAGTAAATGAATCCCCCCAAAAAATAGATTTGAGATTCACAAAAGGTTTCATATTTAATACCAGCTGGTCTTCTTAATACCATCACTGAAGTCAGATTATGCAATTATATTGCATTGCATTTTCCATTCTGGGGCTTGAAAGATCCACTCAAAGGCATTTGGGACCATAAGTCTTGCTTTAAAAAACTGCCGTGAATTAAACTTTAAAGAATACTTTTCTTCATTAAACCTCCTCAAAATACACTGTGTATAATTTATTGGACCTCTAGGTTAACCTGTTCAGTGTTTTCTGTAAACTGCAGTAGATTGAGTGTGATATGCTCTGGCAATATAATCAAAACCCAACAAACATGGGCAAACAGGAAAACTTATTGCTATATTATAATTTCAGCAATGTAAGAGTGTGTTCTTTTTTACCCCTAGGCTTTGGGCTCATCATATGCACATGTGAAGTAGTGTAAAGGGATCAGCATCTTTAACCATCTGCCCAGCCTTCAGTCTGTAAAACAGTGATGGTTAGCCGGTCATCTTTCAGTTTTAATCTGCTCCTGCTGTGTGCATTAGTAATCTGTCTTCTGCCCATGCATTTTAACTCTGTCAGGTGATGCAATGCCACTACTCTATCTAGTTCTGGTAACCTCAGTGTACAGCTTTCAAACACGCACTTTATCTCTTTGTGGCTGTTGGTTTAGTTCTGTTTGGATAGTTTCAGAGCTGTGCTTCAGTCTTCAAATTGATTATCCTGTGCTAAAACTGAAAATCCTTGCAGAGCCCCAGCAAGAGTTCACTGAAAACAGGAACAGTGGGCTGTGGAGGCTTAAGGGATCAGTAACAGAAACACAGTTTTTCTTCCTATGGGTTTTTTGTGGTATGCCTTCTTTCCCCATTGATAGTCTTATTCTAGGGCAGGTCTTTGGTGGCCTATTTTACATGGCATTATAGTCACATCCTGGTTGTAATAGTAAAATATGCCCATAGCAAAAGTATCACTATTGTTATTTAGAATTTTGCTGTCACTCTCAGGAAAAAAAGTCTGCATTTTAGTAACTCTAGAGGTTGAATACGACCTTTCTCATAAAGGCAGTTCCTGCAAGGCAGCATTGTTAGACTGGAGATGTTGACAAGTCCCATCCTGTGAATCTCGGGTCAATAGGAAAGGGCTTTCTCTACCCTTCCTTTGTGATTTCTAAGACCACTACTTTGCCATCTTTCTTGCTTCACATTTACCGTTTCATCCTCGTCTCTCCGTTACAGGTCAGACATCCCATATCATTTAATGACCCTCACTGAGGGTATTAGGGTACTGTTGAGAACAGCTGTATGTTTGGTGTCACATTGGGTCTTCAGGCAACCCTTCAAAGTGGCACAAATCTAAGCTGGAGATCCCAGTCACATTGTTCCCACCTGGAATTGTTACTTTTAGGACCACAGACACCACTGTTTGTATAGTGGGACATCATTGTTTACCATTAAAGCAGCCAGGGCACAGGTATTTCTGCAGTGCCTGGAACTTAAAGCAGTGCTTAAGAATGGGATCTTGACTCCCCTTGTCTGATGATCTCCCAGCTCCACGTGGTTTTTCAGGTGCTCATTATGAGTATGATGCTGAAGCCATTCAGTGAAGGTGTGACACAGCATGTCAAGTGATATGACATTTACAGCAAAAGCTCTAAGTAGGCAGACACATTTTTTAAAATCAATTAAATCAACTATTCATCATATGATTTAGATTATTAATTATTTTGTAAAGTTATGATCTATTCTTAAGCATCTCACAAAAAGGCTACGTTTGCCAGATTGTTTTCAACACCCAGTTCAACCCTCTGTAATTCACACTTAGAAAGCTGAAGTGACATGCCTGAGATCTCATAACCACTGTGTGTCTTTGTACTGGAAATGGAGACTGGGCTGTATGAGAAGTGCCTTGCTCATATTTGCTGAATTTCATGGGAAGAGGAACACTTGGGCGGTACTCTGTTTCTTCTTTCTCGTTCAGATAAACTTGTACAAAGGTATTCAGAAACAATGCGTCAGAAAGTTCCTGGCTGCCCATGTGAACCACCTGTATCTAGCACACTCCCTTGGCTCCCAGCTCTCAAGACAAGACCCTGAGGAGCTGCGAGGAGCATCTCCAGAGAGGGTGGTCAGTTATCTGCTACAGTCATTTCTATGATGCAGTGTGACCCTTAGGGGGTAAGGAGCCAGGCTGCCCTCACTCACCTTTAATTTCCCCCAGCGGCTGGTCAAAGGATATATGAGATGGATGCAAGGACAACAGCTTGCTGGAGCTCAACCCCTTGCTCCACTTTCCACCAGGTTGCAGTAACAGAAACCAACAGGTCTCAGAGCGGTATTTCCTAATTATATGCTAGGTATTGCTCTTCTGACAGCCATCCTTACAAAGATGATCCATAAAAATCAGCCTGTCAACTTGCTCTGGGAGTGGAGTTAGGTTTTCTTAGAGCATATTGTTCTGATTTATTGAACCTGCTGATCACTTGGCAAAGGTAACAGAGAGAAACCTTTATTTTTATCAGGTCTTCCATGCAGTCAGGCTACGGGCCTCTGTGTAAAGACTCAGCAAGATACAAAAAAGAAAAAGCCTGTTGTGCTTCCATTAGTGTTGAGGCAGTGTGAAGAGGACCTGCCTCTGATTTCTCACTGGTGTAGCCATGCTGTTCCCAGAGGTGCAGAGACAACACATAAGAGCATAGTCAGGTCCTTTTAAAGCCCTGAAACGACGGGATGCAGACCAGACCAACACTTTTTCAGAAATGAGGGTGGGGTTCATCCTCTGTTTGTGTAAACTGGCACAGCTGCGACTAGCTTTAGTAGGGAACTGTGGCGATTTAAAACATTTGTGAGGCTGGGTCCCCAGGCAGAGCAATGGGAAATGTAGGACAGCCAAAAAGAGACATAGACCATTAAAAATATGTTGATAATAGAGAGTTTTTTATATATACTGCAGACTTGTCTTTAATCTTTAAAGTTTTAATCTTTTGCTGTCTACGAGACAGAACATGATGTATTTTTGATATATTTTCAAAGGTCAGGCCCAAAGTCATGCTCCTTTAGAGGTCTTATGCCTGTTTGTGCTTTTTTGATGTTTGTACTATCATGCAGACCTGATAAGTAGATGAATGACCATGATAAATGTGCATAATGAGAAAGTGATAAGAATTGCAGCATCTGACATGAGTTATGTCTCTGTTGTCCAGAAATGGAGATGCTCTACTTTTATCTTTACTCTCTAATTTCTTAATTAGAAAGAAAGCATATTTTCCACCCAGTGCATATGTATTTGGCAAGCATGCCAATAACAAGATATCTTAGCCAATGACCTTATTATAGATACTGCTGTAATTTTTTGTTTAAAAATGTCTCTCCTCCCTGTAGAGCATGAGCCACAGGACCAAGCTTTATGCAGTGATATATAAAAAAAATTGCTAGACATAAAATCTGATGGGATCCTGATGATTTGCAAAAAAAAGAAGGATTAGGGCCCAATCCGGCAAGCTTTTGAAAATACACGCTCATTTTCTCACATATATGGTCTGATTCAAGTTGCTGGGATTAGTTATACGAGTAATGACACACACATGTATTTTGAAAACCTAGCTATCAAGATCAGATTCTAATCTGAGATGCCCAGAAAGGCTGCATCCAGAAAGCCTTATAAGGGCAAAATTCCCTTTAATGAGATTTCTCCCATTGATAGGACTCTTGCTTCAGAAAGACAACAAAAGTGTAGCCATTGAAATAGTCCTCTAAAAATGAGCCACTGCATGCTGTTGGGAAATTAGAGCCGTGGATTTTTTTAGAAAATGCAGTCTGCATTCAGGGACCTTAACTTTCCAGAAAACAAGTGAATGGTTTGAACTAATTTATGCCAGGGATGTTTTCAATCCAGTGATTGTTCATTGTCTTATGCCTCTACTCTGCAAAGATTCACACACTTGCATGCTTTTTCATGCCGAGCACTTCCGCTGAAAAAGGATATACATTTGTGGAAGCAGAGCTTAATGGATTGAACCTACTTCTCTCAAAGTGAGTGGCAAAACTGTTCACTTGAGTGAGAGGAAGATAAGATTAACAGCAATAAAGCTATAGCAAGTTAAGAAATTCGCTGTGCTGTGAGCAGCAAAACTGTATTGGCTTCAAAATCATAGAAAGAGAAATTAAAATTAATCTCTTTTGACTACATATTGCACAACTGTCATAATACAGTATTTTATTCTGCCAGTTAATTATTTGCATTACTTTTCTATAATAATACCAAATTACTCGTGCTTAAAAGCTATCACGAATGGTTGAAAGCAACTACCCCAGGTAACTGCAAAAGCATATTGTGCATATGTCTTTGTTTTGCTTGCACCAAAAGGCAAAGTTTATAAAACATTGGCAATACTATGTGTAGCAAAGAGCAGAGAAACATTTTGTGGAGGGTGTTTATTTAGATTTTCTTGGTTTCCTTTCAAACTACGATTTGTTTACTAGAGGCATTACAATTTAGTGAGACAAATTAGGCTAAACTTTTTATCTCTGGTGGTTTGCACATGCACTGATTGAACTAGTATTTCTTCTAAAGATTGCCTAGGAAGATAAATGAACAAGAGGAGCAATTAGAGTAGGGAAAAACTAAAGATTGGCTGACATGATTTAAGTTTACCTCTAAGGCAGTTTGTCATTTTGTCTCTATAATCTCTATCAGAATTGACTAAAACCGTAAACATAAATCATTATACTAATTTATTTCACCACACTGTGGTCTAGGAGAAGAAGATTTCATTTTTTTCAACAGACTTTGGGGGATTCAAGCATTTGCAGAACTTTTTTAATATAGTAAAAAAACAAGCCAGCCTAAAGAATCATTGATTAGTATTTCAGCTTCTTTAAAATCTGATTTTTTTGGTGTTAAGCCAAGAAATGTTCCTGTTACTATTGCTAAAATAACTATTAAGAATTCAGAATAAATGGGCATGGATTTGATTTTTTAAGTGACCGTATAAAGCTTAATGCATGACAAAACATAATGCAAGGCCATCCGTTCATACTTCACACTACACCAGTTAATAAGCAGCCTTCTCTCCTGAGATGCATCTGAACGAAGTCTGTAGGACCGTGGAATACCTTTGTGGGGGGGAAACCAGTAGATATCTGAGGACATCCTGCAGTATAAATCTCTATGGGCTGTCACAAGGCCTGTTACAGACTCTCCAAAAATAGAGCACTGTATATCTTCATTAGGAACCATACTAACAACACTGGCCGCCTGCAATTTTATTCAGGCACCAAGGTAAAGCAAAGATTATATTATGTTGCTCTTGTCAAGTGAAATATTCCTTATCAGTGACTTTAAGGGACGGATTTTCCAATGCCGTTTAAACATCTACGTCCTGCTGACTTACCTATTTGTGAATGGTCTCATTTAGTTCGGTGGAACTCCTTGCCTATGCCAACGGCAGCAGGATCACTGCCTAAATTGTTCCCCCAAAGGAACACCATCAGAGATTTTGCCTCCCTCGTGCCCACACTCCCACAGACCCCTTACCACACAAGCTTTGTGTCGCCTAATTTCAACACCAGCCAACCCTACCAAAACTGCAACACATGAAGGTTATTTTTGATAGCTAGATTCAGCGAAAGGGAGGAGAGGGAATGTGTCTCCAGGTCTGGGAGGGCAGTCTGCAGCTAAATCTTGTTATGAATATGCTGATTGTATTCGTACACCTGGGCTAAGGGTGGCACTTTCCTACAAAACCCTTGCTTAAAAATAGGTAATCTGAGGATGACAGGAACTTCAGGAGTCTGATTTCCTATGGATTTTTGTCTCCTGGTCGATTTACTTATTCCTAGAAGGACAGTGTCTGGCACAGGCATCTGCTCTGTCAGATTATTTACAGGTGCCTGTGCCCTGCCTTGGTACCTGTTTTCATGAAACCTTAATGAGTTTAACTCTCTTTCAGACCACTCTCCCTGCACCTCCCATAACTCTATGTAATCAAGGGTTCAAATGCTGTTATAAAGGAATACACAGACAAACATTACACATATTAACAGAGCATGATTCCATAAGCCATAGGAAAATATGATAAACCAGGATCCATCAGTAGGTATTTTTAAGCAGAAACCTTTAGGGTTTTCAGAAACACAACTTGCCCTGATAAATGCTCCCGTTATCAGTCTTCTGTGTCTGTACTCAACTTACACTAAATTCAGCACAAGGAAAATACAGCAAGAAAATGTGCCATTTCATTACTTCAGTGCTGCTTAACATAACGCACACACCACAGATATACATATCTCACTAAGAAATGTGTACAGGACTCGGTGTTCTGTTGATTTCACTGGCACATCCACTGTGAGTGGCAGTTCATCCTCTGCCCCATAGTGATCCCTTGTAGTTCCGTCAAACTACAGAAGCAGCCCATGGGGTTGGGCGTAAACACTGGAATAAACTTTGCTACCCGTATTTTCCTTTCCTTCCACTTTATGCTTTTTTTCCCCCCTCTTTCACTGGCAAGTATGAGTGACCGAAACCCCACTCTTTCTTGGATTTTTATTTCTAGACCGTAGCTTTTACCGATTAAGTTGTGTGAGCAGCTTTGAACACAAACAAAAACCTGTGGCTATGAGCAGTCAAATTCCCACAGAATACAGTAGAACTGCAGGGGCTGTTACCTTTTTTTCAACTTGATCTCCTATACTTTTCCTTAGAAAGCATGCTGCAAAATGTTAGGTGAGTTTCTTATCTCTTCCCCGCCCTGCTTCCCCCCTCCGCTGTGATAGCTGGGACTGGCTATTAAAGCTGGAACAGTAACTTCCATAATTAATGGCAATGTGTGGGAACAAGAAACCACTGATGCTCAAAAATGCCAAAGATTTCTAAACTTCTTTGAAATAGTTCTAAAGTCAAGATAAGCATTAGTGATGTAATGAACCAAGATTAGCTCCACTGCTGGCTTGGTCCTGAAGTAGAAGATGTGATTGCAAGGAGCAAATATTTCAGTGCTCTACAGGTAGGCCAGGCTGAGTGAAAGCCAGAAAAATTCCTGCTTAGCTGTAAACTCACTGAATGGACAGAAAAGACGAAATTATTGCCAAGACTTCTGCCTGAGCAGGAAAGACATTTTATGTTGAGAAAATGCTCATCCCAGCTCTGAACTCCAGAGGGCAATAGTCCACAGCACGACAGGTATTGCAGGCTTTTATTTAAAAAAAAAAAAGGTCGTTTCCAATAGCTTTCTTGATACTACCAGCAGGACGGGGGCCATGCCAGTAGACACATAACAATGGTGGAAGCAGAACGTACAGTCAGGGTTGCCAGAAGTGCAGCTGGTAACAGAGTATGGGACTAACTGGAAAAAAAAGTACTCTCTTACCTCTGAAAACAGTCCAACAGGAGCTCAGTAGCATGCTGGAGGAAAAGCAGGGTAGGACATAGGTGAGGAGAAGGTGTGTTGTGGAAGCAGGTCAGAGGGGTCACGTAATTTGGATAAGTCTTCAGGTCTGCTAACTAATAGCTTTAAACTGAATGTGACAGGTGTGTAAAAACTTAGGGTTATTTATTCTGATTTTACTTAAAAAATCACACTTTTCGCATGTTAGGAACACAGGAATTCTTGCAAGCATCATCAAAGCTGCCAACACTCTTGCGCAGCTTTGTTAATGCTTTTTGACTATCATTTGACTATGATTAATCAGGAACAAAACTATCTTAATACCATTACATTCTTTAATATTATAATTGGGTTTTGAAAGGTGCATGAAATAGGGCCTCTGTTTTTTTCAAGTATACCACTCCCATTCTGACTGTCACTGGTAATACCAGTAAGCCCTTTCAAGCTTCTCGCGGGTGGTCACTGCCACCATGGCTTTTGCTGCTACCTGGAGTCTGTATGTTGTTTTAATCCCTCATCAAGATGTCTGCTGCCTGCCTCGTCACTGCTGGCACTGTGCCTCTTCTCCAATCATGCAGAGGAGGTTTCCTTGCCCTGGTCCTGCTCTGAGCAGAGCTAACCTTGCCTAGGCACCTTTATAGGTTTAATCACAGGCTCAGCAAAGCAAAATGGGCTCTGAACAAGACTTGAATAGACAGTAGGCAGATAAGAAAAAAAAAAAAGAAGAAACTGAAGTTGTCTTTTTTGCATGTCATTGTTTGGTGCTTCCATAAGTCATCTTTTTCATATAAAGACTTTGCTCTGTTTGCTGTTACATACTAGCATCACTTCTCTCCGCGAGATCAAGGAAGAGCTACGCCTGCCTGCCAAGGATTTGCTGGGGAAGAAAAGTTTGTGAGGAAGCAGCAGGAAGTTAGTCAGACACCCATCTAGGATTAAGAGAGGTGAGGGATTAAAAAGTACTTCACTGTACATAGATATTTCTGAATATCTTTTTTTTAAAATCCCAAATTGATACTGTAGCCAGATACTCCTGTTCTTGTAGCTGTTTGTTTATGTTGTACAAGTAACTGTCTATTTGACTTTATTATTTTTAGGTTTTGTAGGATTTGCCTTCCTACACTAGATTTCAGAGTGGATACTGTGTGGTTACATTTTGTTGTAGTTTTACAGGAGCAGCGTTGGTATAAGCTCTATTACCCACCTGTAGTGTAAAAAACATCCTCTCAGCTGCTCACTGAATAATTGGAAGCTGTGTGTGGTTCAGGCTGAGTACAAGTAAATTTGAGATAAATCTAGGTTTGGGGGGATTTTTTCCTTTATTGGGGTTATTTCTGCATTCTTTTTAAAACACCTAAGTTTTAGGTTTTCTTCTCCTGAACCGTTAACTGGAGTAACAGCACAGGTTCTTAACAGTTCCACAAATACTTGTAGAGGCAATACCTATGATGCCAGAACATTTCTACCTATCCTGTTGATCCCAGAAATGGGCACAGTAATCACAGATTTGTTATCCCTGGGTGTGACTCTTATTTTTAAAACTGCAATCACCACATGGGGCTTAATATTGCCATGCTTGCGTGTAACTAAATCTAGAATCTGTTCTTTCACTGCCTTTGTAATGAAAGCACTACATTTGCCTGTTTTAGATACCTGAGGGTCGTATTTCCTCCTGCAGAGATAACCTCTTGTGGCGGTTGCATTCCACTGTGCCCGGGAAAGTGCTGCACAGTGAAACTAAAGAGGATCTTGGTTTTATTTCTTATTCCTCCTTATTAATAAGAACAAAATCTAGAATGGAAGTATTGACACAGTACAAAGGGACACTGAGTGAGAGGCTCACATGCAAGATAGAAGAAAAACTCAAATTTACACTTAACTCTTCTAGTTCAAAGTGAGTTTAAAATACAGCGAGCAAATAATCTCTGTCTGACAATTGTGGAAGCTCTGGCATGTAAGTTCACAAGTCAGGCAGTAAAAGTTTATAAGAAAACTGTGATACCACAATCAACTTTACAGGTCCATAATTAACAGTTTATATCTAAGAGAAAACAAGTGATTCACGCAGCTTACTGTCCCAAAGTTCAATACCATTCTTCAGTAATGGATTTTGCAGAGAAGGTGAAACAAAGCTACCTGGACTTCAGTAAAGTGTCTGATGCCCTCTAACACAGAAAATCATCAGTTAAGGTAGAGATTAACATAGGAACTGTGAAGTCAGGGGTAACTGGCTAAAAATGAGGTGGCAGCAGGTTCTTTTGAACAGGAGATGAAACATCTGCTCTGAAGTTACAGGTGGAGTTTCTGAGGGGTCACGATGGGGAGTGACATTACTTAGCAAAGTTTGCACAAGAAGTCATGACAGTTGTCCCAGGTGCAGAGCTGAGAGTAACTGTCAGCAGAAGGGCATCTGAGTGTCCAACAGGAAAAACCAAATAATGGTGAGGGTTACAGTAACAGAAACAAAAGAAAAGTTAATCATAAAACTTTCCAGATTAATCACATAGGTACTGGTAAAAGTCTCTGCTACGAGTGAGAGTGTTTGTACTTGAAAATGAGAGAGGAAGAGAAACAGCAGTGATCATAGATCACAATATACTCCTCAATCATGTACAAGAAGAAAAAACAATGATGATACAGTAGACCAGAAATATTGTACACCAATGTCATACAAAGACTTGCTGAGACTTCATGGGGATGTATGTGGCATTAACGTTTTAGTGTCTGTTAAAGATAAATGAAGTCTGCAGGTGTTAGAAAGATGCTCATGGAAGATGGGTAGATCAAAGTCATTTGCCTCTACTCAGGTCCCTTTGATGTGTCTTTAAGTTAAGAGAGTTGCTATACTCTTTTGACTCACTCCAATGTTACAGAAGATGGCTCTTTATATGTGGATTTTTTAATTGCCATTAATTTTGAAACTTGCATACTACTCTTTCACTTTCACCCACAGACTCTCCTTCTTGATGTTCTTTTTCGAGGGCAAGCCTTTCAGAGCTCTTTTCCAATGGTGTCTTCTTTCTGAATGTAGAAATGCAGTGTTCTTGGCTTTTGCAGACTGTTTCTTCTTGCCCTGTTTGTAAGCTTAGAGTCTAGAATGTTTCCTATGTGCCATGCTAATATCAATGGTATAATGAAGCTCAGCACTCAATTAGGGTTCTAAAGTTATATGAAAGAATGGTTCCAGGTTAGGAGTAGGTGTGATGCAGGTACTTTTGTATCAAAACAGAGGCAGGCAAGTTAAGAACGTTACACAGAAAATACATTAGTGCTCATCCTGTGGTGTGACCAGCACACAGTGTAGGGTGTGTGCTTTTTTATTTCATGTGCAAGAAAGGTCTTTTATGTAGATTTCAAATCCTGTATTGGGTAGGATACACTAAAAAAAGTAGTTTTGCATTGAAGCAGCAACTCACATGAGGATGTCTTTGCCTTACTGAGCAGCTTGGCATCTATATGAAAAAAATAAAAACATAACAGTAACACTTCAGTACTACTGAAATATGCATTTAAAGCAGCCCCACCTTACCAGAATTTCTATTACTACTTATGTACATTAATCTCGATATATGTGAAAACAATAGTTTTGCTCCTAGCACAAGTTTTGTTTATATCAAAAGCATATTATAACTTTTACTGCAAAGAAAGTACGACTTTTCGGTAACATGAGTTTATATCCACTAATTCCATGTTGTCTTTTCCACCCTCGCTTTTCCACATCTCTCCATTCCATCTACTTGCTTCCCAGGAGACATACAAATTAGATTAAGTATATTATATGGCAGAACAATTAGTTTTTAATCATAAATGTTTTGCATGATATTTTTCTTAAGGCATAGATTTGTTCCCTATATATTTTAATAATTACCTCCTAAATTTATACTCTACCTTTGACCTTTTGGGTCTGTGCCTGCCTGATACTTCTAGAGTGCTGAAGGTGAGCTACAATCCTACCCTGCACCTTGTTCCTTGAAGAGTGTGTCCTCTGCCAGAGCATCTCCTGTGCTGGCCACATATTCCCTGCACCTCCAACACTTAAAAAAGACCCATTAAGTTAGTTTCCACTGTTTCCATGCAGGGTCAAAGTGAAAGGATTGCAGGGAAAATAACAAGGGGCTGTGTTTTAAGATGTAATCAAACCCTCCCATACCAAAACTAGTACTGAGCTGTGTTTAATTATTTTTATTTTTTTTCCTAGGAATGGTTTATTGAGGTATCATAGTACACAAGACCATATCACTCACGTATATTTTATTCAAATAAATCTTTCAAAAGGGTAGAAAAGGTATGACAGACAAAACATGTGATTGCTAACAAGAGCTCATACAACTTTCAAAATGCGACGTGGCAGGCATCTCTTCACACTCTGGGCAAATGGCACACGGTACCGGGAGACATTAGGTTTTTAAAAGTGAAGTTAAACTGATAAATTAGACCTCATTTATTGAACAGCAGTTACAGCCAATTGCCCAGGGAGTCATTTGACACCTTTGAAGACCCTGCTAACTTAATTGGTGATAGTTTGGGGGCTGAAGGAAACATTTAAGCCTGTAGCAGCAGGACACCGTGCAGCATGAAAATGGAGAAGACAGGCATTCTCACTGACAAGGGGAGTCATATATAGATTTTTGTGTCCATTGTTTTCGCTTATTTGTGTGTGTGCTTTACTCAGTCAATCAAATATAATTGACACCACTGGGTTCTGTTGTTTTGTGGATGACAGGAGCTAATGCAAGGGAAAAAAGCTGGAAGTAAACTTCCCCCTGAAAGGCTGTGTAAAGGTTTTTCCACTGGGCTTGTGACATTTTTTGCTCAATTGTATTAATTGATGTAGTGACAAGGCAGTTGGAAAGATGATGGATACTGATCACTACACTTTTCTTTTTTTTTCTTTTTTTTTCTTTTTTGAAGTATCTGGGTATTAACATAAACTCTGATTTTGTGTAAGCAGTAGGAATGCAGCCAGTAAGAACGTAAGATGGTTTAAGCACCTGCAGACCAAGTTTATTGGACTCAACAGTCATGCTGGAGATTACTACAGAATGAGCAAGGGATGTTGCCTTGGGACAGACTTTTACTCAGGACACCCATGTTCCCTCCTTGACTTTTCTGTTCCACCATTCCCCTTGTGTTGGAGCCCTCCAGATGTACCAGCTCGTTGCATCAACTCAAAGGGCATATTTAAGTAAAGCTAATCTGGCTCTTCCCTAGATTTAAAGTATCTCCAAAGTCAGGTTGGAAACTTAATTGCCTGAATGAGGTGACAGAGGACGTCAGTAGATTTTGGTTCCCACAGTTAATTACCACAGTTAAGTGTCTGGCTTCCAGCTCTGCAGAGTACAAGTATGGGTGATCCCTGGACTCAAGGTACAATGTAGTGACTACCTTTCTGTGAGGACGCTGACAAAATTGCACACACATTTATTATTCTGCCTCACAGCTTTCCACAGAGGACACTGTAGTCCCAGCACAAAGGAGATGTCCCCATGTGCACATGACCAAGCACAGAGACAGCGGGAATGTAGTAACACTAAGCATAGCTTTGCCTTTGAATACAGATGCTTGATCTGGGCTAACACAGACATCAATCAGTCAGTTTCCTAAAGGACGTCATCTCTGGAGTTGGCTCAGTATGTAAATTGCATAATAATAATCTTAGTTTTTCTGAAAGCACACCAATGTCAGTTCCTTTCTTCTGGATTTCATTCAAAGAAGGTGGCTAAAAAGGGACTTTGTAAGAGTCCAGACTTCTAAAGGAGAAAGTCTGAGGCCTTGACACAAAAATGTTAAGTACACCTGTGAATCAGCATTAGGGGTAGCATAGGTATCATCTGTGAACACACAGGTTGAGCGAATATTGAACCAGTCATACTCTTCCATTTACTCACTGTCTGCCATTGTGGTTACTAGGCTGGGATGATGAATGCATTTCATGTGTTAACCTCCTATTTAGAAACTTGGCTTTAAATGTCCCACCATCTTCCTCTGGATTCCATTACTGGCTTAAGACCTACAAGTAAGAGGGGGCATTGCTCAGAGAAAGTTGTCCCCAGAGATCTCATCCAAATACAATGTTTCATGAGGAAAACTCAGGCAAATTCAGGAAAAACAAGCTTTTTTTTTTTTTTTTCCCCTAGAAAAGAGTTGTGCCCACAATTTAAGTAGTGTGAATTCAATTCCTTCTCTACCACTGACATCATGTAAGATGACGGCAATTTAAGGTGAGAGCCACAAAAACACTTAATATCTTGCTCCTTCTGGAAATCCTCAGTACAAAGGAAAGCACTATTTCCTACACCCTCCTCCTCCCTCCCCCCCCTTCCCCAAATTCAGAAAGCCACATAAGAATAGGATACCCACAAACAGGCAAGCTGTCTAGAAGTCCAAGTTAATCAAAAGGAAATATGTGGAAGTGAGAGACTCAGCTCTGCTCCTCTCTGTGAGTCAGGGAAAGGATGGTACCTGTTTTAGCCAGAACTGTAGCCAGGTACAACCTTCTTTCTCTAGATTTCTAACCTGGTTCTTCTCACACAATGTGCTTCAGTGGTACATTGGCTCAAAAGAAATAGTGCCTGCTCATGGGTTTGCTGTGCTTCTCTCTCTGATGTGGAGCAATGTTCTATACCTGGACTTGGGGCAGCATCAAGACCCCAAGTCTGTAGAAAACCTGATGGAGGTTGTCCCATTGGCTCTTGCTGGAGCTGTTTCAGGAGAGGTGGACCCAGCCAGCATGGAGCCTGGCTTTTGGTGGTGGTGGCTGTGGTAAGTCATTCTCCTCTCTGAGCAATGAAAAGTTGGGTGCCGGGAGTTGTCTAGTCATGCAGCAGAAAAAGTGAGTAAGAGTTTTACTGGTGGACATGTGAGAGTCTGGAGACTGCCTGTTTTTGTATTTGTAGACTGCAAAATTGTTTTACCTGTATTTCCACAAATCCCCAGGAAAAGTGCAACAAAGAGAATCCATTGTTTCCTTCTGATTTCAAGCTTGACAGATTTTCTGCTTTGGATGCCCTGGTGTGCCTGATCATAGTGCATAGTGTGCAATACGTGAAATGTCAGCTCTCCTGCAAGGGCAGATCTCTTTAGAAAAAAGGTGGAAACAATTGCAGATTAAGTGATAAATAATCAAAAGCAGATACTAAAACAAAGTAAACAATATCAGTGCAGAATTATGTTAATAGTTCAGCCAGAGAGTAAGAAATTCTTTCTTGTTATTTCTTTGGTACCTATTAATACAGTTTGCCCATTTGGAAAGTGGAGATCCATCAACCTGTGGTGTCTTCAAAATATGTGACTGCTATCATTTCTAGTCTCAGTCAAAAGCCATTAATAAGCTGCATACGATTAGACTGTATAGATGTTTATATTGTGTACTTTTAGTGAGAAATGAAGACCTAGTCAGAGATGCATTCCTGCTTGAAGAATGCCAAGTAGCTATCAAAGGGAGAGCCATGAGTTTCACACTTCATTGAAGGATACAGCTGTTTACCAACCAGTGCAAACTCCTGATATAAAAATGTAAATATTTGCATACACATGGAAAGGAAAACGTTTGGTTTTATTAAGGGAACTAAGGTCAAGTAAGAGGATTAAAGACACCACACCAGCAAGTAAGGAAGGGAGGAGGGAGAGAACAGCAAGTCATCTGAATGAGGGAAGGGGATGCTTTTTTGACATAACCTTAGCATAAGCAGATGAATTGCTGTTCTTGTTGATTCTTCAGATTTGTCTTTTGAATGTGTAAGCGTTCTGCTTGTTATTAGATTTTATGGACAATTACTGTTCTTAGCCTGCTTTGATTAATGCTTTAAGAGAACTGGAAGACAACATGATGTTAGTCACCCAAGGATGTGGTGAGTCTATAAAACGGGCCCCAGGGACACCTGAAACATTTCAGCTCCTCAGCACATCCTCCACACTCTAGCCAAAGGATATCAGACACCTCTTTGAGCTGCACAGGCCACGGGAGAGTGAGCATCACAGGGATCAAAGAAGGCAGAAGTTTCCAGGTGACTGTTCACACTGAAGGCTCTCTGCATGCAATAAAATACTGGGATATAAGGTTGAGCTTGGAGGCTTACAGAAGGAGATGTGTCATATTTGTGAAGATGAGATTTTCTTACTCATGTAGGAACAGGTAAAATTTTAAGGAGGCCAAAACTCCTTATCTTGAAGGAAGACATAAAGGTTAAAACATTCACCTGACTAAACAGAAATGCCTGACGAGATTTTCAGTTTTGATGTCAAGTTCATCTAAAGCATTTGAATTCAATTAATTAAACTAATTAATAAATGAATTAATTAATTAATTAAACTTTCAGTCACACCCCTGTAGTGTTTAAGAATATACAACATATCCTCCACAATCAGATGGAGTATGACACAAAGAGGTGATTTCCCTGGGACAACATACACAGCAAACTGCTGAATCAAATCTGGAACTCAGTTCTTCTGGAACCAGTGTAAACCCTTGTCCTTTGAAATGTACCGTTACTTCACATGGCTGATCCCACTAGGGAATTAGCATATTACTGTCCTTGTAATTTAGCAGATAGCTTCTAAAATGTGTAACAGAACCAGCCATTTTCTGCTGCCAGTGAAAGCACCGCATGGCTGGAATTGTGGATTTCTTGCAAGGTGCCATGAAACTGGTAACATGTGCTGTGAAGTCCCCTGGAGGTCCAGCAGTACAGGTCTGCCAAAGACAAGGACCTACACATGATTTGGATATACACAGGTGAAATGGGGTTCAGAATGATTTTTATTATAATTATTTTTTCCCCTTTAGATCCCTTTCAGATACTTCTGAAAGTAACTATTGGTGTCACCCTGGAGTAGACCTTACTCATTAGTCCTTCAGAAGTTTTATCATATATATGTATCATTTTATGTTTCTGTCATGTGTTGTGTCATTATACAAAGTAGGAGCATGGCCTGGCATCACTGAAAAAATCTGTCAGTGGATGTTTTGTTCCATTTCAGCGGGAGATTTTTGTTCTATACAGTCTTTGTATGAACAGAGAGAGAGTTATTTTCAGACATTCCTGGAACCGAAATAACGCCACAGTGTTAGTACAAACAGTGTGAAACAAATGTACAGACACTTCTCCCTGCAGATGTTTTTAATTTTCTGGTTAATTCTCCCAATGTAACTATGGCAGTGTGGGAAACATTGGCAACAATGGGTGAGTCTGTATTCAACATCCTTCTGTATTTCATTACGAAGTTGGAAATACTCTTCTGTGCTAGGAAGATAAAATCCAGTACAGTTTGGGAACTGTGGCTCTAGAACCTGCTATCTTTTCATAGTGGAATCAGTTTTACTTTAAATCAAAACCCAAGAAAACAAAAAAGGTGAATATTGGTATTCCTTGTTGAGATGGTGAACATCCTAACTTAAACTTCATTACAACAATTTTTTCAGTTATTCTTTGCTTGTCTGCATGGTAATTAGTAAAGTCCTTAAGATAAACAAGTGGAAATCCTTATGCTAAGAATTGGAAGGAAGACTGAATTCATTCAAAGCAAAATGTTTCCCAAGTATTCCATAGCTGTCATTTGTTGTAACTGTGATGCCTTTAGGAAAGCTCACTAATGCATGCTACAGCTCATCATTCAATTCACCATCCATCTATTGAAAAAGATCCATGCATTGTTATTTATTGTTCTCTTTGAAGTACACTGATTGCTTCACAGAAGACATGGAAAAACATGACTTTTATTCAAGGGGGTTTCAGTGTATGCTTCAGCTGTATCACAACAATTGTGAGAAAAATAGAGACAGCAATGGATGTATCCCAGTATAAAAAATACAGGTGTGATTCTTCACTGTGGTACTGAAGGTATACAGTCTCATACTGCTGTCAAACCCTTCCTGCTTAGTCATATATGCTATATCTTCTAATCAAACAACATTTTTTGTTTCCAAACCATCATTTGAGTGCTCCTTGATAGTATCCTTTGGATGCATATAATATGTATGTCATACCAACTTGCAAATGGATGGTGGTGCATGTTAGATGACTACAAATCTATCTAAAATTCTATTTCAGCATTGCTGTATCTGTGTGTAAATGCAAGTGTGTGGTTGGTGTTTGTGCAAAGCCAGATTTGTTCATTTATCCTCTAGTCAGATTTGCAGGAATGGAAAAGGTGTAGTTCTCTTTTGGACAAATTTGATGAGGTTGTACTGTGTGTGGCACGTGCAGACACCAACTCTTCCGTGCACCGAGATGCACCTAATCTGTGTGTACATGCCAAATGAACTCATGATATTTTGTGCTACTCCTTTTAGGTCTTTGATAGGTAAATTTTGTCTTAAAATACCCAGTGATTCTGACTAATACCCACTGAAATTGTGGATGTAAAACAAGCAGAGTGTTTATGTCGAGATAGAGAAGGCTGGAGCAGCTATACCTGAGCTGTCCATCAGATCATTAATGCTTTGTGGCTTATCTCTAGGTTATGGCATGAAGCCACCACTTCATCACTTCTTCAGTTTCCCGTCCACAGCACAGCCAAATGCGGTCCGAGACTTAACTGTCTTGCAGTAAATGCTCTGGGAGCTGGCTTTTTAAATATACCCACTATTGAGATGCCTGTGTAATTAACTTTTCTAATAGAATTTATCAGTAAGCAGTGCCCTTTCCTACTTCATAATTAGCATCTAAATTATGCACATTAGCTCAAGATTTTAATAAGGCTTCAAAGGATCTAGGTCTGGAGAGTGCGTCAGGGAAGTAATTAATATTGTAAGGAGTAGCGTGTATAAAATATGACGTATATGTAGAGATTGTAATGGAAATGCATTATTTTTTTAAAATGTCTTGGGTTAAATATTCTGAAATCAGCATACCTGCAGTATAAAAGCCTGTATTTTGTAGAATTTAAAGATTGCAGCCCATCAGAGCACTTCTCTGCTGCTTTTTCACTCATAGCCAAGGCAGGTTCTTGGATGTGTATGCTATTATGTTAATGGACCTTATATGAATGCAAACAGTTGCCAAAATTGACGGTAAAATCAGAACCTTCTTCAGTAATTAAATGAAAGAATAGCTTTTGTACAGATCTCTTGACACTTTTTTACTAAATTTATACTAAAAACAAAAGTCATTTAGGCAAACAATGAAATTTAGTAACATCTTAAAACAGAGAAAGGTCAGGAAACATACAATGAAGTTGAGCATTTCAGTGAGTTGTCTTACCCTTCTGTTTCTGCTGAAGTTACACCAGTGTCATACAGGTTTAAACTTTGTTTAATCGTCATGTTTATGTGTATGCTTGCTTTGCCAAGCAGGATGATTTTTTCAGCTGATTTAAACCAGCATATTGGATCAATGCTGTTAGTGTTTTACATCAGTGGAGAATGCTGCCTGTACTATGCAGCTGGCATGCTAAAAGAAAAACCTAGCGTTTTCTTGAACTCACTACCTTGCTTGCCACGGTGGGGACCAGACATGTAGGGCACATCTTCCTTAACATATTCATAGGTGAATGAAAGTGTGGTGGGCAAGAAAAACTTGACACCAGACGCAGTTGGAGTCATGTAATAGACACAATATTTGTATGGTTCACTCCAGCTTTTGACACCTGCTCTTCACCAATCAAGTGTGATCATGCTTGCACGTTGGAATGAAGCTGACAGCATTCTTGCAGGCCCTCCAGGGGCTTGTATTTTTACTTTTCACAGTAATAGATGAAAAATGAGCAGAGCAAACTGTTGGTGTGGTTATCCAAAGTTCATTTTCTCTCTCTGTTTATTGTCCTGCCATTGTTTATTTAACCCACTCTATTGATCTAGGGAGGAGGAGGCTTAGTGCTGTGCCACAGTCACCTGCTCCTTGGGGAACGAATAAACAATCCCAGAAAAAGAAGGGGAAGAAAGGAAGGGAAAAAGAAACCCAAACCTGAAGATTGACTGGGGGCCCTAGTGGATTCAGTCTTACACCAGAGCATCATTTAAGTCTATGTTCTTCCATCTACCTTGTTTGCTGTAAATAGCTGCCCATTATGTCAGGTCAGGCAAGCGCTGTGGCGTCACAGCTCAGCAGCCGTGATCAGCTTGCCAAGCGTGCAGGGGACGGCCTCCAGGGAGCAGACGCATGTGTCAAGTTCTTGAGCTGTCAAGGCTCAAAGCGACAGTTTATCTGGAGGGTTTAAAACATCCTTGCAAACTTTCCCCTTCTTCCCTTCCCCCCTCTTCTTGTTGACAATCTGCTTGAAAGAAGACAGATGCTGGAGCAGTTTTCTTTAGACTTGTTTAATTCCACAAGGTGCAATGCACCAAATACGATTCCGCCCGTCTTTTAAAAGGCCAACTTGAGGAGGCAGACACATTGTTGCGGGGAGGGCAAGGGGTCCTTTACGCTAACACAAATATTTCCAGATGAATTTGATGCTGTCATTGTACCTTCCTAATGTTCTTTGCCCACAGTAAACAAACTACATTAAAGTTCTTAGAGCAACCAAAGAATTGTGTCTGGGGTGACATTTTTCAAGCCACTTTTCAACTGCATTTAGTTGAATATTTTATAGCCCTTTAACGCAGCACCAAGTTATAAATATGACATATATTTTTCCCTTGCATCATTTTAGCCTTAGAACACAATAGGGTTGTCTGTGGATTTGTTTGCATGAAAATAAGATTTATCTTGTAAACAGAGCTGAATCACTTATGAAAGCATATCTTACAATGCCAGTTTCATATCACCGTCACCTTTGCAGGCTGATTCTGTTCACCGTACAAATCCAGAGCCATTTGTCCTAGACATCATGTCCAATAGAGCAAGCTTTAGAAATATAACCTTTTAAAAAATAAATTATTCTGTACTTTCTTTGTAGTTTGCCATCCTCTGATCACAAGGAAGCACATTTTCACTCAGGGCAAACCTTTTTCTGTTCCTGAGTGCCTTTTGCCACACATGAAAGATAATTTCTATGTTTTCTTCCTAAGTTGCCCCTCCATCAGGAGGAGGGGAAGCATATCCTTTCAAGACATGTCTCTTTTTATTGTGCTTCCTTTCTGTCTTCGACAAACATAACCCAGGCAGCCAGTAATATAAAACATTCCTTTGAGATGATCCTGCCGTTGCCCATCTGCACAGAACAGGAAAAGTGATAAAAGTAGTGAAGAAAAGGTGAAACATTCCTCCCTCACCACCACTTTCGCCATACTTGATCTCCTTGAATAACTGTTTTTCTCCATCAGAACTTACAGTGTTTAGAATATCTTCCAGCAGGGAGAGGCACAGTTTAAACCAGGGAGTAGACAGAAAGGTGCATCAGGTTTATGATCATGCTTCCTTCATTCTTCAGACAGGTTAGGGACTGCCCTTGAGCTGTTTGCAGACACAAGTGATCAAATGCTTTGGACTTCCACATGTACATCCTCAAACTCAGGGCCAGCAAACTGGCCTGCGTGTCATTCTCACATCTCTGTATGGTTTCCCAGTGCAGATCATGATGCATCTGCACAGAGCAGTGAACAAAAAGGCACTGGCACATCCTTCCTTTAAAAGGTAACCAGTCAGGTTTGGAGTTAGCATCACGACCTTGTGGTAGCTCTGTTTGATTTGCATCTTCCAAAAGTCTGTCTGGAAAACCTCTTCTCGCAGAAGCCATCTGACTAGCCGGAGAGGTCCACTGTAGCATCCATCCACCCTTTGGCATCTATTTCTTCAGAAAGGGAATGCTCACAATAAACATATTTGCAAAAGAAAAGGCATCAACTAATGTCTGAGCCTCTTCTTAGAGGGTCCTTGCTATCAACTGATCCCTATGATTTTCTTCTGATTTCCACACAAATTCAGATAAAAGAAATCTACCCTGACCCTGATAGCACTAGCAATGGCATCAAGTCTGTTTCTCTGGTCTAGAGAGTTTCCTGTGCCTGTCCCAATTTTCTTAAACATGTTATGTTAGATATTGCATCCAAACTTGAATTGACAGGTTAGTTACTGCCAGCAGGGCACTGTTAATCTCACTCAGATCTAGCACAGTATGCCTTACAGTTGCGCTAAGCTTTACATATGTGGCCTGCACAATGCTGAACTTGTAGCATACACAGCCTGACACTGCAGGCACTGTCATACAAGTAATTTTTTTCCCCCATAGTATCAGCAGTCTGTTAAGATAATTTTTGAGGGAAAAAAAAAAGTTGCAAATCAATTGTCACAGGTTATTTTTCGCTTCATTGCTCTGCAAATCTTTTTCAGTTACCCCCTCTACTTTTGCCTAGCAGCTTACCAGCCATTGGATGAGCACTTTGGTCTCTTTCAGATCTGCAAACTGAGCCAGGATGTCATGGCACAGAGATGTCACAATATAAGGTCTCTGAGCAAGCTGCTACAATAAAAAAAAAAAAGAAGAAAAGTAAGTTTCTCCAGCAGTAAATTTTTACTAGCAATGCAAGTACATATAGTAACTTTTAGGCTCCTCAAGCCTATGCTTAGCACAGCACAGGCTCAGTGGAGTACCAAGTCATGAAATAAAGATTGGGAGTTGCATCTGGGTATGTGATCACCTGCTGGTGGCCTGTGCTGCCTGGGCAATCTCATTCCTCTGTGCAACTGCTTCACAAGGACAGCACAAGCTGGACTTCCAGAACTAAACCTACATTACTTTCAGCCCCAGCCATCCCCTCTCTTATCTGTCCTACTGTATAACGATGTGTTGATGACTGGTATTCTTCCAGTTTGTTGTATCCAGCATCCTTAATCTTTTCCTCCACTACGTGACTGCATGCTGTGTGAGAAAGATTGAGTAAATGGAGCAAATGTAACACTCCATGTTAGAGTTTCTTTACATCCTTTGCATAAGCTGGTAAGCGGCATAGAAATGCTCACGAGATGATTAACTTTTTTTAATGCAATGGAAGGTGTGAAGGATGCTCTGAATAATTAAGAGAAAATAAAATATTGAACATGCTCTCTTTCTCTGTACTGAATAACAAAATAAACCTATGAAAAATATGTGATCATCATGCATGTGACTGGTTGAACAACCTTGTGACTGTCATCGTCAGACTTTTGAGGGCATGATGCACTATGCAAACATGATGTTATTTTAACAAAGTTTTTTGCCTGCAATACAGAAACTCAGCAGATAATTTGTAAAGATGAAATTTTTTTCTGAAATGGCTTTTATGTATGTCTCGATGGAGGGTAATGTTTGTTCATACCACACTTGAAAGCAGGAGTTAGATTATAGAAAATGCCAAGTGATTGATGAATGCATATTTTAAAATTATTTTTTCTTATTACATTGAAATCAATAACCTTGGTACATCTCCTCATGACCAGCATGATTCCAAAATCACAATTTTTCTGTCTCTTCTGAGTCTTCCAGTAAATTGAGAAAGTGATAAGGTTAACTATTTTATGTGGCATTTAGATGTGTTTTTGACAGTGGCCTGTCAACAGTGACCTTGTTCACAGCAACCCATGACCATGCCTCTTGAAAGAGCTCTTCTATGTTGTTTTGTGACAGCTTTGAAAGATATATCACCATCATCAGAAAGGCTTCCTGAACTTTGAACAGTGTTTTTGAAAAGATGTACTTGATCTTAAATAGCAGAACTGTATGGATTTGGCTTTCTCCACTAAAGTTCAAGATTTCAGAGATGGTAAGAGAATTCAGGATACCACTGTTAGGATTCTGTTAATGTCCTACTGATTAGATGGCGCAGTGGAAACTTACTAAGCCATCCTTTAGGATACCAAGTCTCTATCCGTTTCAGGAATGTTCAGAATTATAACAAGGGAGCACTTCAATTCATAAAAAGCAAGCTCCAATCAGGAAAAGAGGATTTATCAGAATGGAGTCTTAAAGTGTTTTTTTCCTGTTAAAATGCATCAGACCAAGTAACTGAGTTGTATTATTGCTATTCGAGGAAAATTTACCTAGTGATTAGAAAATGTCATTAAAAGGAAAATGATTGGCTGTAAAAAGTCTTTCCCTGATAAAATGTGTTGACCTAAATGATATTCCTCAAAGGTAAGTCAGAGTGTTATGTGATGTTCTCTTATCGATTGTTGATTCTATGTGTGCACCTCTGGGAACAGAAACCACAAAGAAATGTTTTGAAAGGAAAAAGAGTGACCTTTTCTATGGAGGCATTTTAATACTGTGTGATGCTGAAATAAATAACTGAAAGTATAACAAAGGGGGGAAAAAATCTTTGTGAAAAAGTGGTCATTTTTTATATATTCAGGATGAAATCAGAGTTATAATACAGCAACTGCTATCTATACTGAAAGCTATAACTTCAAACCAGCCCCTTATATTCTTGCACTCAACATTGGAGAGCTAAGGTAAAGTAGCAATATTTTGCATAGAAAGCATGAAAGCCCCATCTGGAATGACTAATAAAATGTTACATCATTGTCATAGTTGAAAACCAGAAGTCTCTACAGTAATTTTTTTGCAATCCTCTTATATATTAAAAAAAAAGTATTTTCTGGGGCTTTTCTGTTTGTTCAGTATTTCAGTCAAAGAGAGTGGTACTGTTTATTAGCCAAGACAACTCTCATATCCTTAAAAGAAGAGGTTTGGTAGATGCTATAACAGTAGAAGGAAATTAAACTACATTTAGTTAACTGAAATAACTTGAAGATCATGATTACTTTTACTGCAATATTTGAATCATGTTACTGGAAAGCTTATTTCTGGCCATCTGTCAGGCTGACTTATATATGCTGTTATATACAAGACTTACAGGGAGCACCATGTGACTTATTCTTCATCAGTTTCTTTATGGTCTAAAGAGAACTAAACAATCCATCCTAAGCCTAATGTATTCCAAATCCCGAGAGGAGGAAGGAGAGTAAGTGTGGATCTATAGAGGGTTATGACCTTTAAGAGAACTCCAATTACAGGTACTGTGGGTAATTTCTCTTGGATCTTTACACGCCTTGAGACTAAGTAGTTACTATTCTCGTGTTCAAGATATGCCTATATAAACTAACATATATCATGAAAGTAATTCTAAACATTTTAGTTGGAATATATTTTCGACATGGTATTAATGAATCATATGAACAGTTTAATACTGAAAATCAAACACAGCAGAATGGAAATAACAAGGCATTTATATTAGAAGGAGTTTTTGTAACATAGTGCAAATATAAATATATTTTGTTTAGACAGAATATTCCATCTGTGTTTTGTATCTTGTTATTGCTAAATTATAGTAGTCATAAAACTGAGTAAACTGAGAGAAGTAACTAGTATTAAGAACTAAATCTAAAGATGGGATACCAAGTCTTGACACAGGATGGAGTAGAGGCTTAAATCTTAACCTTTCCCTCCAACAAAAACTAAAATTCCCTTTTTTTTTTTTGCCTTAGAAAGAAAACTTCTTAAATTGTTTCCAGGTACTTAAGTTTTCTGCATCCTAAAAGTTCTAGCTGGAATTAGAAATAAAGTATAGAAAAAATGCATAATATTGCCAGTCTGTTCTTGGACAGGAAAGCAGAGCAGGCAAGCACAGGCTTCCTAGTATTTAGCAGGAGCTTTGTAGCTTCTTTGCTGTGGTATCAAAGGCATACACGTGTACATCAGGTTTGTCCCCTCCAGGTTTGGACAACAGAATTTGCTCACTTTTGTAATTATCGTTTATGTGAATTTACCCACTCTTTAGTTTACCTCTGCTCCTCATCAGCATTTGAAGCCAGGGGAAATATGTCACTCTGCCATGAGCTGCAATTATGTCTTTTTCTTAGGGGCAAAGTCTTTCCAAACTCAGAAGCTATATGGTGATAATTTATGCTATTCTACATAATGACACAAAATCTCCCTGTGACTGAAGATGTTTAAATTTGAATGTGAAGAGGATGGGACAATAGAAACATTGTACAACAGTGCATTGTGGTTCAGCTCATGTATTCCAGGCAGGAAAAGGAGGGAAGGGGCAGAAGTCCCCAGGGCAGAAGCTGGGCTGGAGTTCTGCCTGCCCAGCAGATCAGCTTTGCCCACAAGTTAAGAGTAAGGCAGCACCCACCAGAACTCAGGAAGGCAGATGCTTCAACAGAGGAGACAGGTGGGAAAGGAGGTGTTCTCCTTGCCTGTTGGAGAAGCTGGCTGCAAGGGAGGAGGAGGAATGAGAATGCCTGGCAGAGGAGAGCACTGTGGAGCAAAGTGTTTTGATACTAGTCAGGAATTTTCCCAGCACCTCCAGGGCTTTCTTGGGTTGAAGAGACGGATCAGGCCCGCAATATCACACTTAGCCCCTTCTTCTTCTCCTGCCACACCAGCCATATGCCTGCTCTGTCGATAGAGTGTCCCCTCCAGGTGGCTTTCCAGGTTAACCCACTTTTCACTTAGGCACTCACCTAAGCTCCAGTACCCTTCCCCTCAGGCCGCTGGTCTGCTTCCTGCACAGCAGAAACACCAGCACATCTCCCAGCCCCTGTCACACCCCAGTGGCTGGAGCTGCCTGAGCAAGAGGTCGTCTGGGACTCTGCCTGCCGTGGAGGCCATAGCACCCACCATCCAGCCACGCAGCCTGAGTGTCACCCTTGCACCTTGCCCTCAGTCCTCTCTGCTCTTACGGGAGCAGTTGTTTCCTGCAGAAGCCGTTTTGGTAACTTTTTACCGTGTTCAGTGGTGGTCGCTGTTTCAAGTGCCGACACAAGTTTGTATCATTTGCATATTTTGATTTACTTCTTAATTTTTGTCTTGCTTTTATGGTACCATGAATGTTACCATCTGTGTTTTCTCAACACTACAGAGTATTTGCACTGTGACAATAGTCACTATGTACACAGTTGCTTGGTTTTTACATTTTTTTAGTGTTTTATGACTTTTTTCAATATTTTTATGCACCTTTGCTGTTGTTATTTTCCTTGAATATTTGTTTGTTTTTTTATTTTTCTTTTTACTATCACTGACTTCCTTTACTTTTTCAGTTTGCTCATGCAATCTGTTTGCATTTGATTTCTATTCTTATCTCTCTTTATACTTGATATCATTGTTTGCACAATGCATACCAATTAAATATTTCTGGTTCACTGCACTGTTTGCACAAGCAGCCTGCCTTCCAGGTGAGAGGCTCAGGCACGAAGAAGTAGGGTAACACGAAGATCAGTGCAGACCCCATTGCCTCCACACACAGAAGGTTGGAGGGGGAAAAGTGGCAAAAGAATAAGATAAAACCAAATGGGAGATGGTGTTGGGGGAAACACAGAAACAAGGAGGTACGAACTCAGAAAATATGAGATACCAAACATTTCAGGTTCCCTAAAAAACAGTGACTGAGACTTCTCTTGCTCTTGTAAGTAGCAAAACAAGAAAAATGGGTCCCGCCATTCCCCCTTGAGTGCAAAGATCCCATGCTCCGTTTGCTGTAAAATAGAGAAAAAAAATATTTCATTGACTAACTGAGAGTTAGCCTTGAATGTGATCCAAATAGGCTTCTGCCTTCCCTTTCAGACCACCAAACATTCCTTGCAGTGACATGTGGAAGCCACCAAGACAGTAACTGAGATCCCTTCATAAGGTGTCCTCATGCTTGTGAATGGCTTTGTGAAGCAGGGGGCACACAAAGGTGGTATTGCCACTCACAGGTAACAACTTCACAGCTTTGTTAATGTCCAGGGCTCCTGTGGCTGTTACAAGCAGTCCTGGCTGAGCTCAGCCCAGCTAGAGCTGTGAGACACACAGGTGTCACGCAGCTGCCCACACTGCCTGCCACTGACAACGGTCATGTACCAGTGGCGATCTACCATGGCTTGAAAACACAACAGTATGGTACCTTCATCGAAAGGCTTATCAAACATTGGAACAGGCTGCCCAGGGAACTGGTGGAATTGCCATCCCTGGAGGTATTTAAAAGACATGTAGACGTGGTGCTTAGAGACATGGTTTAGTGGTGGGTTTTGGAAGTGTTGTGTTGATGGTTGGATTCAATGATCTTAGAGGTCCCTTCCAACCTAGATGATTCTATGGTTGTTTTTTGGCTGATGAAGACCTGTATGGCCCACAGGAGAGCAAACAGAGATTCGCTCCCTGTCCATACCTCTGGTGCAACTTTTAAAGCCCATGCATGCAATGCTCCTTGTTTTGGTACACATATCAAATCAAGACAGTGTGGATTGCAAACAAGCAATGTATTCTCACAGACTGCTAGGAGGACTGATGACCCTGCTACTCCAAACAGGTCAGGAAGAAAGTTGGAGCTGCCAGGAGCAGTTGACAAATGACTAGGAAAGCTGTTTTGTCCTTGCAGGTAAAGGAAGAGTGCATTCATTTACTGATGCAACACACAAAGGCTAAGCTCAGAAGCAACCCCTTTGAACACTGTCATCCTGCCTGTGAACATCAACACCTTTTCATGATCCTCCCTGCTTTGTAGCCAGAACAACAGTGAAACCTCAGCCTTTTCAACGGATGTGTGCTGGTTGTAGTTCTGCGTTTGCAGTTCTAGCCAGCTGGAAAACAAAACCCCAGAAGAAGGTCTTTCTTACTAGTGACAGTCCCCGATAGAAGGAATTAGGTTTTGGAACTGAATCTTCCAAAGTTTATAAAGAAGGTTATAAAGGTTATGAGATTGCCCCAGGGCTGGTCAGTGTAGGCCCTTATTATCCTCAGGTACCTTCGCTTCAGGGTTGAAAACGCCAATGATGTCTCAGAAAGAGCCACTGAAATTTCGTGTTCTATAAGGTTATATTAATAACCTCTTTTAAAGGAGGTGCCACAAACTAAAAATCTAAAGGGAGTAAATACCTTTCTATGGACTAAGAAATGTGACTTCAGGTATAGTGAAGACTTGGCAGTCATGATTGTGAGTACCCTATAGTATGGGTATACGTACAAGGTACTGTCACTGGAGCAATTTGACTGATCCCTTTGTGCAAACCAGTACAACAGGTTTGTGTCCAGTCTTAGCTGGATAACCACAATGAACACAGTTGGTATGAAGAATTTGTATGTAACGGGACTGGAGATCTGTTGGCAAAGCATGGTTCCCTCCAACATTTTGTCCAAGTTCATCTTTTACGTTGTTTAAGTTCATTGCATTTGGGACCGGTCTCAACTATTTAAAGTAAAATAAAAAGTGTTAGCATGGGTTAAAAGCTTATTTACTTAGCCTTGATCTTCTCTAAGTAATACCAGAGGGAATAAGCATTCCAGAGGGAATGGACTAGCATATGATGTTAATCAAACATATTGAGCCATATGATAGTTTCTGGATTAGTAGATTCTCTTTAAAAAGCTCTTTTACAAAAATAGTGATCATTCCTTTACTTTCACATTGTGTGGCCTGGGTCTGTTTAAAGTTCTTTCTTCACTTCTCTACCAGGATTTCATACATTTTTAAATCTTACGCTTTCCCTTGGAACTGTTGAACCTTTCTAATAATAGCTGCTCCATTAACCTCCTCTTTAGAGCTTTGTTCTAATCTGTAGAAGCAATTTGCAGAGTCACCTTACACGAAAACAAACCGAGTCTCTGTACTGAAGCCAGTGAAGTTACAGAGATGTTTAATATTGGGGAATCTATCTGCAGATGGCTGGAAAAGTAACCTTATTTTTGTGTTAATGTTAATTAGGTTGTTTTGGCGTAAAAACACCAGAAGGAGGGGGAAAGTAGGCCAGAGGAGAAATCATTGTGTACAATACTTTTTCAATCACAGTAGAGAGCATGATCTCATACCACGTACTATTCTTTAAACCTACAAAGCAGTCTTTAGCAGTCAATGGACTAGAGTCCATGCCTTGAAGAAGATAAACACAGTTTAGTGTTGCCATACAGATCTCTCTCTTTTTTTATTTTTTCTTGAGTTGTAACTAATGTTTGGATACGTCTTGATAACATCTCTCCCATGTAAGTTCCAGATTGCACAAGATCAGGGTATTTTTCAGAGTCACATTTTTGCCTTACAGCAAAATGTTGATACAATCAAGACTGGCTAGATTACAGGCAATCACAATTTTTTAAAGTCGTGTTTCATATTAACACAATAAATCTATCACCTGAGCAGATAAAATTATACACCGGATAAGATCTTATAGTTTATTTGTTTACAAAACTGCCAGGATGATTTTTAGGACCTTATTTCACTGTGTCCATGTAGACACAACTGATATAAGTGCTGGATAAGATTACAGTTTTGTTCTGCCTCCAGGAAAATGTATAGTATCCTTCCTTTGTTGGGGGAAGTTGCCGTGGCTTAGTTTTTCACTGAACATCTCCAGGTAGGTGGCTGGAGACACTTTCAGGCAACTGGGAGCAGCTGTAAAACTATTTTAATGTTGTGTTCATTCTTTTTAAGGTGTAGGTACTCACCCTGCATTGCGGGGGCTGGGAGCGGGGCAGGGGAGGCAGTAAAATGAGCCTGTGGGACAGCCAAAAGTCTCACATGAACTAGGAAGGAGGAAAAACGTTCTCTCGTCTCAGGCTGTGTTTGTTTTCACAGAACCTCATGGTGGATGGATGAGCGAGCACTTCTCATTGCAGTCCGTCTTGGGGAGAGAAGGTTTTGCACAGCACCTGGCAGTGAGAACAAGGAGACTTGTTTAGACCAAACTCTTTGGAAATCATGAGAGCAAATGCATGCAGCAGTCAGTGCCTAGCCATGCCTTTCCCAGTCCTGTTAGTCTGGCAGACAGAGGGTTAACACAGTTGCTTCACAGGGCTGGTTACTGCCCCTGGCCAAGGGAGCTCAGCACCACTCCAGGTTTGTCCTGGCCATGGCCCATTCTCCTTTCTCATAAAAGTAACCCATCGCATGGAAGTGAGCAGCAGAATTGTGTTGCTTATGGCTTTGGGAGCATCACAAGGGACAGTTGCACGCGCTGCAGGGAAATGTCCCTAAGGTGGCTGCAGCCAAGGCTGTGAGGTTAGAGCACATGAGTAGCACCCACAGAAGGAAACCCCACTGAGAGCACCTTGTTGACCTGAAAAAACCCGAGGTTGTAGCAGTGCATGCACTGGGTATGGATATCTGTCCAACAGGTATGTTGGGTATATTTTGTTCTTTGGAAAAGAAAATACAGGGTAGAATATTTTAAAAGCCTTGGATTGCTTTATTATATGTTGAACACTTACTCAGTGTTCAACACTACAAACCAGAACAAACATATCTAACATATAGTAGACACAGGCCTGTATGGGTAGTATCAGTAGTAATCTGCACTGACAGTAGTTATCTTCAGTAACTGTTTATTGCAAGTAAATAGGGATTCATTTAGCATTTGCTTTCATTGTAGATCTACGTGAAACATGTCTTTGGGATTTTTAATTGAAAGTGTTACCAGGTGATCCATTTAGCAATTGTTCTGCACAATAGTGAAAAGAAAAGACTTTGTGATTGGATTTGTACTCTTCTGTCCTTAGTCTGTATACATTCCTATTGATTCAGGTAATGCATCCATCAGGGAAATAAAAATGTTAGGCCTTATTTAATTAAACCAGATTACTTTTGTGCTTTTTACATACTTTTGCTTATTTTTTTCCCTTCTGGGAGTCCCATTAACATGTGTTGAGCTTTGCATTTTATTTGTAACCAAAAAAATAAGTGCAGGAGTCAACTTCTGTGAATTCCAGTCATATGTAACTTCTCAGACAGCACAAATCAGAGAGTATTAAGTGAACATCCTTTAAAGTAACATTTAACTTTAGAAAAGAATCAGAAAGCAGGAGTACCTAAAATTACTTGGCTTGAATCTCTGTTGCCATATTCCTTTTGATACCTCTTTGTATGTTCCGAACTGCAGCTGACTGCAGAGCAAGTTCCAGAATGTGCTGGGTATGGCTGGGTGAGAGTTAATCTTGTTCCTAGTAGCTGGTATGGGGCTGTGTTTTGGATTTGTGCTGAAAACAGTGTTGATAATACAGAGATGTTTACATTATTGCTGAGCAGTTCTTACACAGATCCCAGGCCTTTTCAGCTTCTTACACCACCCCACCAGTGAGTAGGCTGGGGGTGCACAAGAAGTTGGGAGCGGACACAGCCGGGACAGCTGACCCCAGCTGACCAAAGGGATATTCCACACCATATGATGTCATGCTCGACATATAGAGCTGGAAGAAGAAGGAAGCGGAGGGGGGACGACGTTCAGACTTATGGCGTTTGTCTTCCCGAGTAACCATTATGTGTGATGGAGCCCTGCTTCCCTGGGGGTGGCTGAACACCTGCCTGCCAATAGGAAGCAGTGAATGAATTCCTTGTTCTGCTTTGCTTGTGTGTGCAGCTTTTGTTTTACCTATTAAACTGTCTTTATCTCAACCCATGAATTTTCTCACTTTTATTCTTCTGATTGTCCCCCTCATCCCACCGCAGGGGAGTGAGCAAGAGGCTGCATGGTGCTTCGTTGCCAGCTGGGGTTAAACCACGACAGTCCTTAACTGGCGATGAGGAACACGTAAATATCTGTAGGTAAATACCTACACAATATAACAAACTGTCAGTAGTAGTATAATCTCACTGACCATATCATATGCAATCTGCAGGGTCGGAGGAAGAGTTTCAGAGTACATGTTCTGGAAGACCCGGGCTTGCCACTTGTAGAAGTAATTCAAATCCATAAAATTCAGATATTACTTTGTACATTTTTCATCTCCAGTACTTGCAAATCTGTTAATGATTGTGTGAAAAGTGCTTGCTTCAATATGCGTATCTCTATGCACCTATGTGATTATAAAATAGCGGAACATAAGTGGCAAACCTGCATATTCCTTGGTTATCCCAATTCTGCCATGTTCTCAGCATTTCTGTGTCTTACACTTGCCTGGAATTGCCACAAGCAGATTTAGAAGGAGCTCTAAATGAACAGTAACACTAAATAAACCAATTTCTTCACTATATTGAACAGTTCTTATAATATTAATAATTAGATTCTCAGATGAGATAAACTTTCATGATTCCTATCTAAATTAGAGTTTTCTTCCCTCTGCCAATCTTCCAAACTATGCAACAAGAGTAGCCTATTTTTCCTGTGGAGTTTGTTTCAATAATCTACTCAAACACACTTTGTGCTGGGGGGGGGGGGGGGGGGGGGGGGNGAGTCTCAAGTAGACAAAGAATGCAGTGTCTTACAATAGCCAACAACCCTCTCATTTCTGCTTGTTTTTGTTTTCATAGCAACTTATAATAGATGCATCAGCTACTCAGGAGGACAGTAATTACATTAAAGCATTAATTTGTTTTCAGTAAGAATGTGTCTGTAAATAGCTAGATGAGTACAGAGTGAAAATTTTACCAGCAGTAATTATGCAGCAGCTTCCTGAACATCCTGAGAATGTTGTAGGCTCTTTCTGATGACAGTGGGCTTTCATTTTCTTACTTGCAAATTTGGTATCACACAGAATTTCTGAACTAAATAAATAATTTTTTACACTATTTCCTACATGCCATAATGCTGAAAAACAAGCTGGGTCTCTGGACTTAAAAACATAGATTCATTCACCCTCTTAAGCCTTTTTTTTCCGTGTGCAGTATGTATGCAGTTACAAATATATTGTTCACAGATATTACTGTGTTTCACTACGTAAGCTAAGTGAGGAAAAATTAATAATAAAGGCTTTAACAACTGAATTATATTCTGAGAAAATGTCCCCCATTAATGCTACAAGAACAAGAAGCATCTCCCCACAGATGTTAAGAAAAAGTGTTAACTCTAGCTCTGTCTGTTGGAGAGAAACTTACGTGCTTCCTGGAATGATTAATGCTCCTCTTGAGTGAGAGAGCTTTTTCTTTTTGCCCAGATACCTGTTAAGACTGTCTTAAGCCTTGGCACTTTTAAAGAGTAACAGGGGCTGCAAGTGAGCAGGATGGGATGGGACAGCAAGGCAAGTCACAGGAGAGTATGATGGAAAATGAGAAGTTGTTCAGCACACCAGTGTTGGGAGTTGTGCCAGCACCACACCTAACCCAAAGAGTTTGTAGTCCCGATTAGGCATAGTACAGTAATGGGAAACCATCAGATTCATTCAGTATTCAAGGTGGGCAGCTGTATAACAATTTGTTTCACAACAAAAAGTTGACAGAACAAATCCAAAACAACTCCGTGTGCATGTTTACATGGGAAGCTATTGGCATCAGCAGTGCATTTGAAGGTGTGCTTCAAGTCCCTTATGCTTTTTGTAACATTTTCAAATTCATTGCTGTCTTCAAGATGACAGGAAATTCAGGTCTGCCTTCCTCCTGGGAGATCTTTATTCACAGACAAGTCAAAAACCCTTGACAAAAGGCAACCAAGGGAACTTGCTGACCTTTTAGCTGCCTGTCTAACATCAGTGCAAGTATTGCTTCCTGATAAAATAAGAAATTCAATTTAAGGGGAAACGTAGCAGGTATTTGAGTAGGCGCTTATTTTATTTTACTTCTTGGACTGTCTCTCAAACAGAAAACTAATGTAAATAAACAGGACTCCATCCTTCACTCCTGTGCAGTTACCAGAGCTAACAATGCTGCACACAAGGGCAACATCGTGCTTGCACCATTGTCCACCCCTCTGTCTGATCTCTCTTTCGCTCATTTATGTTTATCTCCCCAAAATAAAACCGTCATTTAGGAATCCTACCTTTATATTATCCCATTAATTTTTGTCCTTGATTTTAGGAAGAGAGGTCCCCTTCACTGAAAACACATCAGTACTTTGTCAGTTCTTTGGAAATTAGCTTATTCTTCAACCATGGTTAACCATGGTAATTTCCATAGTTTGGAGGACAGGTATCATGCCAGCATGCACAAAGCTTGCTGGGCTATAAGGCTAGTCTAGATTTGTGTCCCAACACATCCAATGCATTTTCTGTATGAACCCCTTTTCATCTTCCACACTTGCCCCGAATGGATTATTTGTTTCTAATCTGATCAGTCTGAAAACCTTGAACTTTCACGTGGAAAGTCTTGGCTGAAGAACACATCAGGGACTGGAGCATCTCTCTTATGAGGAAAGGCTGAGAAAACTGTTCAGCCACGCGAAGAGAAAGCTCAGGGGGATCTTATCAATGTATATAAGTATCTGAAGGAAGAGTGCAAAGAAGACAGAGCCAGGCTCTTTTCAGCCATGCCCAGTGACAGGACCAGAGGCAGAGGGACAAACTGAAACAGAGGAGGTTCCCTCTGAACTTAAGAATACTTTTTCACTCTGAGGGTGACTGAGCACTGGCACAAGTTGCCCAGAGAGGTGGTGGAGTCTCCATCCTTGAAGATATTCAAAACCTGTCTGGACAAGGTCCTGGGCAACTGGCTCTGGGTGGCCCTGCTTGAGCCCCTTCCAACCTCAACTATTCTGTGATCATGTGATGCATGTAGGACATTTGAAGCCAATAGATAAATTGGGTTCTTCAGAGGAGAAGAGATGTCATTTTATGTATAGGAAGAAAATGAAACGAACAAGGGTCTCCAATTTTGAGAAAGAGAGAGAATGACATTAAAAATGCTTGCATTAGTATATTATAATTTGGAAGGATCTCCCTGTTGTACTCTGCCAACCAATTTTTTTGTCTTTAGTGTACTAACAGTTGAAAACATTTCATACATAAGGTTACCTTCTCTGCTTTGGTGTGTACATAAGGATGTATTATTTTATTTGTATATAGAATAGAAACTATAGGAATGTTTCAAAAATAAATTCTCTGATGCTTGTAGAAACTAACACACCAGTCTAAGAGTAAGTTGTGGTCTGTTATGAAAAGTAATCCCAAAATGTAGAAATGTTTAACTACAAAGTTTAATCTTAGAGATTTACACATCAGGCTTGATTTTTACATATTTATTGCATATCTTTGGCATCATTAGTTTAAGTTTGCTAAGCTGGCCAATACAGCTAGATTTGGAAGCTCTTTAAGAGTTTGTTCCCATCCTAAGGCTACAACAGAAAAAATATCCATTGTGAAGAGACAAATAGAAAAGATCTGTCTGTTACTGGACTTGTAAAATTATTCACACTGTAGTATCTTTCAATTTTTTGTTATTTGCAGATGGTGTTTTTAGGAAAAATAGCACTCTAGCTCAGCTAGGTATTGTAGTATGGATGTATCTTGGTGTTTCTTGCGGTTTCAGTTTACTGCAAGTAGCTAAAATACACTTGGTAACTAATTGCCTCCTTTCAAGCAATCTATAAAATTTGTGTCTGATGAACAGAGCAAAACAGGGATTCCTACTTCCTGCATTAAATGTCCAGGAATAAACATATAGCTTGAGAGCTATCTGCTTTCTTAACAACCCTTGCTGGTTATAAGAACTGCACTGTATTAGAGCACATGGGAAACATCCTCTAGCACTGGAGAACAATTATCTGCCATAGTAACCTGCTAAAATTCCCCGGCACCATGCAGGCCTGCCAGCCAGCACCCTGCAAAGTACGTAGAGCTTTGCTGGGACTGTTCCCAACAGGCAGTTCACGTGCAGCCAGCTTGTTTTGGACTTAGAGAGAGTTTATCTATACAGTTGTGGGCTGTTCTGTGCAATCTGGTATTAGTTGACCCCATTTAACGTATTAGCGTAGATTCATCCTATTCTCTGGGCTCAGGCAGGTCTGCTGGTTAACCACGGAAAGGGCGGTTATGGCAGAATTTGTGCATCTGCACAGCAGTTTTTGCAGCAGTCTCCTTTTCACTATGTTGTTCTACTACTCTCTCTACAGCTAAGAATCTAACTGCAGTTGAACAAAACCAAAAATCTAGTAGTATTTTTCTTCAGGTAATTAGTAATATTAATATCTGCTGTAGAGAT
Organism: Himantopus leucocephalus; assembly: GCA_003993805.1. NCBI lineage: Eukaryota > Metazoa > Chordata > Aves > Charadriiformes > Recurvirostridae > Himantopus > Himantopus leucocephalus. The sequence goes on from RSEF01000031.1 coordinate 65,970,139, forward strand.
GCATATGGAAATTGAGGTGACCAGCACTGAATGGCTGAAGTCTAAGAATGAACTGAAGTCTCTGGTCTTCTTTGCTTTTAATGTCCCCTCTCAATAAAGCTGCAGTTACAGTGGATGTTTATGCACAAGTTCCGGAACTGCTCCCCATGACACCACCAGCAAAATTAAAACTATTAGGCACTATTTTTCCTTCCTTCATATCCATGGTAACATTACTATACATATACTGTATGTGCAGGTCTGCAATGTTGATTTCCAGTCCTGTCTGAGCTGTGAAGTTATTTTCTTATTAGTATTTTAACTATGTATTACTGCCCTCCCTGCTTGGGCAGTAGGAAAGAAAAGGGTTTATTTGAAGTGACTTTATGGGAGGCAGGAAAAGGACAAGGAATTTTGAAGAGTGAACTAGAAATGTAGAACTGCCTCATTTCTCCTGAGCTTTCAAAAGATCTGGGTAAATGCTGCAGAGATACCACAGAAATAACATTTCAGATTGACACCATAGGGCTCTCTAGTATCCCTCCTAATTATTACATATAAGTCCATAGGACCGACATTTTTCAGTATGTCATTATCATGAATCTTGGATTGCTGATGACTTTGACAACTAGAATTTGATGATTGAAATGCTGTCTGCATGCTCCATCAAAATACAAAAAGGCTTCTCTCTGGAAACAAAAACCCACTTCCCTATGTAATCCTGTCTGTTCTGCATTGCTTCAGTGATGATGTATCTCTCTTTTTTTTTTAAGTGACTGTTTCAGTATACTGAAGATACACTAAGGACATACAACAATCATATTTTACCAGCTGTTTCATATTCAGCCCACACATCCTGCTAGGATTGGAAACTGCCTTTTCAGAATGGCCTTAGCTTCTGTGTGGACAAAGACAAGGCAAAACAAATTGTCATAACTGACAAAAATGAGCCAGCTGCCTTTTCAGGGCGAGCGGCCTCTTCAGGTTTACATTTGCTAAAATGGTCCACTTTGTGCACTGCAGGCCATCCTCATCCGCATACATGTATGTTCTGGTACTGCCCATCAGTGTGCTTAAACTTTACTGCAGTTATGTGTACAGAGAACAGGAGGGATGGTGGATCAGTTTGTCAGATTTACACACCTGCTAGCCCTGCTGCCATGGATCATCACTCAATCCTAGAAACCAGTTTTCTGAAACATTCAGAAAAATCAGTTTCTTCAAATGTCAAGCTGGAAACAGAAATGCAGAAGTAATGAGGTTTTTTGATACCTCTCCAAGATTTTTGCACTTCTATTCTCTGTTCTGGATGAAATTTTGTTGCTGCAGAAAACTCTGATAGTTCAGGTTACATGAACCACAGATAAACACTTGAACTAAATTGTGGAGCTTCTGACATCCTACCTATTATTTTTCTAACACATATAACCTTCCTTGGAGAGCACCAGTCAAGGTTAGCAGCACAGAATCCCAGACCAAGTTTTAGGAAAGTTAGATGATTACTTCCTTGATTCTCACTGGTGTTTTGTTTGGCTAAAAAATGGCTTCATATTTGCAGAAAAAATTATATTATTTATATTTGAATTCAACTATTATGCACTACCATAGTGCTGCAACACGTTAGGGCTTCAGGAGGACCAAAGTAATGTTACCTAAGGGGAAAAAAATGAGAGAAAATGACTATGCAAGACCACTTAAAATCATGTATTTGTTCAGTTTTACTTTTCCAAATTCCTTTTGCATATAGCAGGAATGCAAATAAGTTAATTATGCAGAGGTGCATATCGTCTTTTAATAAATTCATATGTGATTAACCTTTTAAGTACTCAGTAACAAGATTTTAGCTAAGCAGCATAAATTCCCATGTAACGTTGCCTTCGGTTGTCTGTGATTATGTAGTTTATGGTAGCTCCATAGGAAAATCTGAAGGAAAGCCTTCCACAAGGGTGAGCTGAAGGACACTCCTCGAAGCTGTAATGGTTGCTGTCACTGGAGCGTTCCTGAGTTCTGAATCACTTGGGTGGGAGCAGTTCAGTGGCTGTCAAAAAGAGAGTATTTTGTACTCTCTGGGGGTGCAACAGGTCATTCCCAACGGTCTTCCCGTTGAGAAGAGTTCAGAGGTACTGTGTAAGATATGGCCTCAGAAAGATGCCACACAGCAGTCTCTTGGTGACGTTAACCACCAAGGACGCAAGACATGGATGCGTAAGCTGGAATAAGGAGAGTGTAGGAAGGACTAAGAAAAGAGGGCAGATGTAGTGATCACACAACATACTCCACATTTACTGGAGCAGCTGTGATGCTCTTAATCACAGTCCATGGTGGCAAAGCTGTCATTCACCTACGTCTTGCAGCGTTGTTGCTGGACCCAGGAGATACTGGCTTATTTTACATTTTAAAGCAAGGCTCCTTTTGGGCTACTCTATCTTCTTACTAACCACAATGCCACTTGGTCCCAGCTGACTGCCCTGCACCCAACAATATAAGCACTCCAGGGCCATTTTCTCTTTTTTTTTTTTCCACAACTGCAAAGCCCCTGAGTGGAATAGGGATGTAACACTGGGAGGAGATTTTTGAAGTAACCCCGCAAAAAGATTTGTTTAGCGTGAAGTGGGTTGCCAGGCTGATCAGAGGTGACATCTTTGTCTAGGAGGTGACCTCTGAAAGGTATGAAACATCTAAGTGTGGCAGTATATTTCTACAATGAGAAGAAACTCATGTAAACATACCTGTTTGTTACGGCTTTAGAAAGGAAATTTCTCTCGTGTCCTGCTACAGTCACTGAGCGGTGAATAATAGGTAAGAAAAGATGCAGGGCTTGCCCCTTTAAAAAGAAAAGCACTGCTCTATGGCATAAAGAGAAACCAAAGAAAATGCACATCCCAGGCTCCCTGTCCCACACAGTTCCCATGCCCTCGTAGCATTTGTGCCAAGGGGCAGGACCTGTCACAGGGCCGCCACAGGGAACGTCTAGCTTTGGAGAGAAAAAAGGTAATTTTCAGCAGATCTAAAGCCAGCAGAGGCAGTGCATCTGGCAGGTCTCCTGCTGTAAAGGATGTGTTGGGCTGGGGGTAGACTGAAATGAAAGTCTGCCCAGGATACTTTCGTCTGGCAGCTGATCCCAGAGACGATGCTATTTTCATTCTGGGCCAAGGCTGAGGATGCTGTGGCTTGAGACAAGGGAAGCAAAGCAGATCCCTCAGGCTTCAGTTCTTTCCCCAACCCTCCCTTTCTCTGCTGTGTGCAAAAAGGATGAGGGAATACCCTGGAGAAAATTTACAGTCCAGTGATCTATGCAACCTACAGGATTCAAACTGGATTTAGAGATAAATCAAGGGTAATCCAGTAGGTTTTTCACAGCTTATTCCTGCAAAGCTTGTCATTCCATCAGTATATTTATTGCTCCTGAGTCTGGTTCTGACAAGGTGGATGGATAAATAAAGTGGACAGTTTTATTATTTAAGTTTAAATCATATTTGATAGAATTTACTGGTTAATATTTTATTATGTACTACGAGTTCATCTAGAAATAATATTTTGTCCTAATTTTTCCAGACACTTTGAAGATCTCTTCACCCGTCATGAAGAAAATGAACCGTCTGCGTGCCTGCATGAAATGTGCTTTCTGGCAGTTGCCCCAGCTGAAGTGCAGGTTCTCGGGAGACCACGGAGGAGACCCAGACCGCTACGCACTATTGATCACAGATGAATGGGCTGCAGTAACAAATCCTAGAGATAGCTCACCACTTTTTTTCTGAAGACCTTTTCAAACCTTTCTCTAATCACCGGGTAGAAAGCAGTAAATTAAAGCAGCAAGTTCAGGCTTTGGAAACGCTTAGCAGGCAGGGTGCAGCAGGAGAACGTATAAGAGTTTGAATTATTGTATGCTGTAACCTTCCACGTTTACATTTGAGTCATAAGTTATGGGAGTGAGCATAAATAAGAATTAAATATCTGCAAAGTCTTTTTTCTTCTGTCCTTTGATTACAGCTCTATTTTATTTATGACTCCCGAAAGAGAGCCAAACTTCTATTATGTGACATTTCTTCTGTAAATTGTTAAAGAATCACAAAAATGAAATACTTCACAGCAGGTTTTTCCTCTATTGCTACCTGCCTGTGGTATTAGCTTGGTCCCTATCCCAACCCCCTCTTTAGCAGGTGATTTTTTTTCTAGTAGGGAAGCATCTTATTATACTTTGTCTGCCTCTTTCTGTGATTTTCTCTAAAGCCAGGTAGTTTAGCTGTACAAGGTATTTGATGCTTCTGCCACTTGCTAGGTTGTTGTAATATTTTCACTGTTAGAATCTGCAATATATTAAAATAAAATTAAATTAAAAAAAGAAAATTCTTGCATGAGTATATGTCAAGTTTTGTACTGAGCAAAGTTAGAGGCTATATAGGTTTTCATGTTGCAGGTCAAATCATCATTTTCTTGCCCCCATAGCACCTCTGGGCCCTTTTTCTGGACCTCCCTGCTCTGACAGAAATGCTCCTCTGAATTTCAGCCTCAGATTAGTTATTGTCAGGTCATATTATTTTTCCTTGTATCAACGCTCTCCTTAGATAGCTCTTCTCCCTCACAGCTGTTCATAGATAGCTATATACCCAAGGGTACTGAGGGAGCTGGCGGACATACTCACCAAGCCACCTTCCATCATTTACCAGCAGTCCTGGCTAACTGGGGGGTCCAGCTGACTGGAGGTTAGCAAATGTGACACCCATCCACAAGGAGGGCCAGAAGGAGGATCCGAGGAACTACAGGCCTGTCAGTCTGACCTCAGTGCCTGGGAAGGTTATGGAACTAATCATCCTGATTGTCATTACGCGGCACATGCAGGACCACCAAGTGATCAGGCCCAGTCAGCATGGGTTCATGAAATGTAGGTCCTGCTTGACAAACCTGATCACCTTCTATGACAAGGTGACCTGTTTAGTGGATGAGGGAAAAGCTGTGGATGTTGTTTACTTCGACTTTAGTAAAGCCTTGGCATCATTTCCTACAGCGTTCTCCTGGAGAAACTGGCTGCTTATGGCTTGGACAGGTGTAC
>RSEF01000031.1:65975267-66031758 GCA_003993805.1 Himantopus leucocephalus
TGAGGGGAGACCTTCTTGCTCTCTACAACTACCTGAAAGGAGGCTGTAGCGAGGTGGGCGTTGAGCTCTTCTCACTAGTGACAAGCGACAGGACAAGAGGAAATGGCCTCAGGTTGCACTAGGGTAGGTTTAGGATGGATATTGGGAAAAAGTTCTTCACAGAAAGGGTTGTTAAGCATTGGAACACGCTGCCCAGGGAAGTGGTGAAGTTGCCATTCCTCGAGGTATTTAAAAGACCTGTAGACGTGGTGCTGAGGGACATGGTTTAGTGGTGGTTTTGGGAGTGTTAGGTCAATACTTGGACTTGATGATCTTAAAGGTGCCTTCCAACCTAGATGATTCTATGATTCTATGATTCTATACTTATAGAATAGTCTTTTCTTCCTTCAGCTTTCATTTTGCTAGACTAAATAGTCCTAAAGATACAGGAAATGGTGTCACAGAGGGCATAAATCTGAGAGTACCATTTCTAAAACTTCATAGGCTGCTATACCAGCCTTTACCATTATTTTTTTCATTCTTCCCCAAGAAGAGCACCCCCTCAAGTACTGAAAGCATGATTCCTAGTCCAGCCCATTTCCATTATTTCTATATACTTGATTTCACCTCTTGCACCAGTAGTGGTTGTTTTTCCAATATGCTGTCTGAGCTGCCTGCACCAGTATAAAAACCTTTCAGTTATTTCACTCTGGCTACACTCAAATTCTTCAATGAATTATATACAGCCCTTTTGTTGATGCTTTTAGCAAGAATTCTGCTGTTATCTGTATTAGTCTTCCTTTTTCTTATTATCTTTCTTTTTCTGCTCCCTTTTTGTCTGCTGTTTTGCTATTCCATACCTGAGGTTTTTGAATTAAAACTAGATTTGGAGGATACATAACTGCTTCCCCTTGATTTAAAGTTTCTGTCAGTCATGGTAGTACTGGGACCAGTCCTGTTTAACATCTTTGTTGGTGACATGGAGAGTGGGATCAAGAGCACCCTCAGCAAGTTTGCTGACGACACCAGGCTGTGTGGTGCGGTCAACACATTGGAGGGAAGGGATGCCATGCAGAGGGACCTGGACAGGCTTGAGAGCTGAGCCGATGCAAACCTCATGAAGTTCAACCAGCTCAGCTGCAAGGTCCTGCATGTGGGTCGGGGTAATCCCAAGCACAAACACAGGCGGGGTGGGGAATGGATTGAGAGCAGCCCTGAGGAGGACTTGGGGTGTTGGTTGATGAGAAACTCAACATGAGCTGGCAATGTGTGCTTGCAGCCCAGAAGGCCAACAATATGCTGGGCTGCATCAAAAGAAGCGTGGCCAGCAGGTCAAGCAAGGTGTTTCTACCCCTATACTCTGCTCTCGTGAGACCCCACCTGGAGTACTCTGTTGAGCTCTGGAGTACGCTGTCGAGCTCTGGAGTCCACAACATAAGAAGGACATGGATCTGTTGGAGCGAGTCCAGAGGAGGGCCACAAAGACAATCAGAGGGTTGAAGCACCTCTGCTATGAAGACAGGCTGAGAGAGTTGGGATTGTTAAGCCTGGAGAAGAGAAGGCTCAGGGGACACCTGTAGACGTGGTGCTGAGGGACATGGTTTAGTGGTGTAGTACAGCACTAGTACAGCAGCCTGCGAGTACTTAAAGGGGACTTACAGAGAAGATGAGGAGGGACTATTAATCAGGGAGTGTAGTGATAGGACGAGGGGTAACGGTTTTAAACTGAAAAAGGGTTGATTTAGATTAGATATTAGTAAGAAATTCATTACTGGGAGGGTGGTGAGACACTGGAACAGGTTGCCCAGGGAAGTTGTGGATGCCCTGTGTCTGGAAGTGTTCAAGGCCAGGTTGCATGAGGCTTTGAGCAACCTGGTCTAGGGTAAGGTGTTCCTGCCCATGGCAGGGGGCTTGGAACTAGATGATCTTTAAGATCCCTTCCAACTCTATCCGTTCTATGATTCTGTGGCAGCATCCATACTAGCAAGATAGCGCCTTGTGGCCCAAGGGGAGTCCATCTGCCAAATAGGGCCACTTCTTGAGAAAGCATCTGTGCAGTTGGCTTCCTTATCATGTCATCCTTTCCTCTGGAGCAAGATGCCATTTTTGAACATCTTCCCATTTCATCCCTGATGTTTTCCCAGAGGATCTCATACTGTCATTTGTCCTGGTAGGAAAGCTAGTATTAGATCAGGATTACCTCCTTACCTTATATGTGCTCTTACATCCCATTCTTGCTCCTGGTGGTCGGTGACTCTTTCCTGGGGCTGCTCAGTTGCCAGCCTGACCTGTTCTTCTGCTCAAGGAGTCCTTGAGCTACAGGTCAGCCGCTGCCTGCTGGTGCCAGCACAGCATTTCTGGCTCCATCCTTGCAATGCTTGTCACTGGACAGAGATCAGTGCTCTTTACTGTCACAGCATTAAACCCTGGGCCATTGGCTATCTTTGTTATCCTGCATTTCCCAGGGATAACAAAGAGTTATTCCCTGCTCTCTTCTCTTTTTTTCCGAGAAGTAGAAGCTCAGAAGTGCAGGCACCGAGCGGCTGCCCAGAGCAGGCAACAGGATGATGCCTGTGATTCCCACAGCATTGCAATTCCCACGCAGCAGTGCTGGTTGCCTGTGGGCATGAGCTGGGTACTTGTCAGATGTTTCCTGCTAAAATGTATGTGGCAAAATCTACACATGGAGATTGTGTGTTTCATCCCCAGAGCAAGCCTTAGATTTGCAGGATAGTGATTGGGCTGACTTGCGTTCTATTTTTTAAGAATTGCCAACAAAAAGCCTCTGCTTAAGACACTATTCACTCTTCTGACAGCAAGGACTCTGTTGCGTATCTGAGTAGAAGCAGCTGCCTTTTCATAAGCCTGTCTAGGTAGTTCAGTCAACCAAGTATAGTGACTCAATGACCAGCTTTAGTAATTTTTATCTTTGTATAGCTTCTATAGTAATTTTAGTTTCATTAATTTACATGTTTATTGTGAGTATTCTTTTGAGAAGAGACTTAACTGATAAGTAAAGAAAAATTGTACTTAGCCAGTGTTCCCAAAACCCAAATAAAAAGTAACTGTTTTGTTTGATCCTGAAAATAAAATAAAAAAAAAATATATTCAGATTGGACTTTCATAAAGCTGCTTTTTTGTTGGTTGTTTTACTATTTCCTACTTTCTGCCTGTTTCTGACATAATTTTCTTCTGACCTGTGTTATAACTGAGGTCGGATCCTGCAAACCATTAATGCCTGGAATAAGGTTAACTTTTGCACAAGCTTATTTTGAGGATCTGGCCAGGTTGCAACAGTCAAAAGACAAATTGCTTCTTGAGCCTTTATTTGCACTTATTCATTCCTCTCTCTTTTGTGGTAAATCGTGTATAGTGTTATGTAAGAAACCATTACTTAATAATAGATGCATAAGCAGACCATATATGTTGTTAAGCACTGCTGTCTTCAGCATGCAGCATTGACAGGAGATGACAGAGAAGATAACTTGCCCTCTGACACCTTATGTCCTCATTCTCAGTCCATTATCCTAAATGCTGGAAGAGTCTGGACTGAGACCTCTTTGCCATCTGGCTGTCTTTCAATGTTTTCTCCTACAACACTTATCTCCATTCTATTTATGGACTGAAGGGCGTATATGGAGCTGGATCATCACCCCACAAACCTTTCTTGTATCTGTGTCAGCACATGGACGTAGCAGTGTCTGACCACAGACTCTGTACGCATGACAACAGTAATCCTAGCAATACTTTTAATACATATTTGCAAAGAAAAGTGAAATACAGAGAGATGCCGTCAATCTAGAGTCCCTGTTATTCCCAAATGCAGAAAACAACCTGCAGCAGAGAATAATTGACCCCATTAGCCCAAACAGTAAAGGCAAATATATCCCATTACACAGACATAGTTTGAATTAAGCTGCGCACAATGGAGTTATTTCTACTTTTATTCATTAGTACTATGTTATCAGTAAACCCACAAATAAAAGTATATCACACTGTCATCAGCCTTTTCTTAATGTACTTTGAAAATATTCATCATCTAAATCTGTTTCTCTCTCAAGCCCAGCTCTGGAAGTGAATCAAAAAGATTAAATAGAGTTCTCCCAGCTCAGGCTTTATCGTAGAAGACTGACAGCGACGCTCCCTCTTCTTCCTGTCTCTTGTTCTTAAATGTTTTCATAAGTGAATTTATTGTTATTAGTTCTCATTAACACTGCCAATTTGGGGAAGCACGTTGCTCCTATTAAGATGCAGGCTGTCCACATGTTCCTTTCTGGGACTGGTGTAACAGGTTTACATAAGGATTGTGTCAGTGAAAAGAAGAGAACAGACTATCAACATTCCTCTTTTCTTGGCCAAGAAGTTTCCCCAAGATTTCTTCAGTGTGCAAGTTGCAAAAAATGGCTGCAATGCAGCCGTTGCATCAGACAAACATTATCTTCTCACAACGAATATCCTGTGTCTGGATCTTCTGTGCTCCCATTTTAGACCAGCCTAATCCCACATCAGACCAACCTCAGCAGCCTTCCAAGTGTCAAATGTCTACAGGTACTCTCTACATTTGCCTTCTTGTTTGCATTAAATTGTTCAGCGCTGGCCCACATATCGTTGACACAAAATATTTCTTTGCCTGTACAGCATACAGCAATGTGTTGGGGTCAAATAATTACCACTTGCAAATTACTAGTATTATGCTGCTTTCATACATTTTCTGTCTTCTCCTCAGAAAAATAATTTTAACCAATTTTACTACATAGTGACTTTTAATCTTCTCAATGTCCATGTTTTTCAGCATTGTGCCATGTAAATTACTCAATATTACTACATAATATTGTCCTCTGACAGAATGATCATATTTTTTCTTACTTAAAAAGTAAGTTGATAATGAAAAGATACACTTTTTCCTCAGCTCATAGTGAGCTTTTTCTGTTTATTTCAAGAAAAACAAAACTCGTAATAGCACTCAGAAACTAAACTCTGTTTCTTAAATGGAAAAAAGTTATAGCTTGGATTTGGAAATTCAAGATTTCTGTTATTATTAGACAAACAGATCATTAAATACAACAAGGAGAAAGAAATTCCGTATTTCCAAATGAACATTCTGAACAAGGATTTAAGAAAATTAATGGAGGGCTATGCATCTTTTTGGGAAAACACAGGCACTTTCAAAGAAGTAAAATAAGCAAAAATTCCTGATTTCCAATGGCATGTCAGATACCTTAAATTATAATCAGACTCAATTAGGTGACAAGGTAAATTATTATTTTACTCCTCTTTAGTGTTTAACACTTAGGTAATGCTTTACATCAGAGGATTTTTGCTGTATACACAGCAGAGAGTATATCCTGCCAGGTAAAAATGCAAAAATGCAGTCCTTGTAAATTAGGAAATTCAGGTCTCAGATGTGGACCCACAAAATCTCACCTCTGGTCCCTCGTATTGACACTGGCCAATTTTCTGCATGCACGCCAGCATCAGCCAGTGAATAGCTGTGTTACAGAGAGGGGAGTGTAAGCTGGACGGGTTTGGCATAGCAGTGGTATACAGCTAGTATAGCCTGGGCAGGAAGAGGGTACCACAATCCACCCAGGAGAGCACTGGCAGTAGAGTAAGCATGTATGTCCTGTGTTAATGGCAAACAAATGAATTAGAGAGTAAGCCAGCAGCATCCAAAGCTATCGCCTTGCAAAGTGCAGGAGATATGCTGTTCTTGCCTGTGGAGTAAAGAGGCAAGGAGCTCTGACACAGCCAGGGACCTCTCAAATTCCCCGTTACTGGTTTGGCATTTCATGGCAAAGCTTTGCATTTCCTTCAGCAAATGGGTAAGGGACATAATGAACTAGCAGCAGCAGATATTAAACCACTGAGATCCTCTGGGACAATCTCGTTGCTGTGATTTAATTCCCCGGGTGTGTCCAATGCTAATAGCATCTCTTGACCTTAAAAATGTTTTCTTTAGGAGCTGTGTTCCAGGAAGCTCTAGCTCAAATGGTTTCAGTTTGCCTTACTGACTACATCAGGAATCCCATCAAGGAGCCTAAGGAAGTATCAGAAGAATGAGCTTTTACACTGACAATGAAAGTCAATTATAATTTAGCAGTCATGAAAAATGGTGTACACTCTTAAGGACCTTATCCCTCATTGCTACGTACATATCTCATCCATTTTTGACCAGAACTCAGAGACTGTAAAGTGCTACCCGACTTGTTTGCAGCACACTTAGGTAAACACTAATATATTGGAAACCAAGTGATTCATATTGTGTTTACATGTTTGAGACCTGACACTCATATTCTTCCCTTACGGTCACATCTGGCAGCTGAAATGTCTGCCTCCCAGCCACAGTGAGTAAAAGCACCCTTTTCCACTGTTCTCTGTTTTGTAATTACCCCTGGCTGCTGTTTTGGCTGTCCTTCCCTCTCTTTTTTCCTCTCCTGGAAATGAGACTGGATATTTAGTCACCAAATCTTCTTTCTGTTTTCACGTAACCTATGAGCCGCCTCTCAAAGGGTTTAATCCACACTCATGTAGCTATTGACTTGAGCAGAAGGTTGCAGAGTTCAGTCTGAAGTCTGAAAGGCATGGTCTCTTTCCAGGTTCTTCTCCCTTTTTGAGCAATATCAAGAATTTTTCACTTTATGTCTCTGACGAATGGTATAATCTGGATGTCTGAAGAGAAAACTGCTCCATCCCTGGTGCTGCAATGAAGCTCTCATAAAGAGATACTGTAACATCAGCCCATGAAGATACTGAGAAGGCCGGCATCCTTAGTGCTTTTAACATCCCTGCTCTGACATGAGATCCTGTACTGGTCTGAAAGCATCTGGCTGCGGGTGGAAAATGTGCAGACATCCTAAGAGATTAGATATGCCCATCTGAGCTTAAAAGAAATGGAAACTAAATGTGATTGAAACATGTCAAAGTCCTCAACTTCTGCCCTTCTCAGGGGACTCATCCCATACACGGGCACTGGCATTCCAGCCGTCTCAAGCCATGGGGAGAGCTCTGTGAGGAGCAGCCCCCATCTGCCTTCCCCCACCACCCCGTGCGGCGCTGCTGACCTGGAGCCCTGGCTTCCCCGCACGGCGGCGGCACCATCCGAGGCACGAGGCGGTGCTGGGCCCACAGAGAGATAAGGACTGATGGATGGCGTGGATGGGCCTGGGGGATGAGATAACAGGCTGGGACCTACCCAGCAAGTATGCGGTGGGAGGAGATGCTCCCTGCTACTGCCACGGCCCTATCTCCCACCACTGTTTGGGAAGGAGGTGAGGGCTTGACCCTGTGTTTATTGTTATGAGAGCATTTCCACCTTCTAAAATGGAAAATCTTACCTGAGAAAAAGGTTGGAAAGTGAGCTCATACCTTCAAAAGCCTTTACCAGCTTCACCCACACATGTACTCCTCCATCAAACTCCTCTGATTCCTTGTCTTCCTGCTTGCTTGAGCATGAGGTCCCCGGTGACCACAAGTATGTTTGGTAGCTTATTTCCCTGTCTTGCTGGCACTTCACACACATCTAATTTCACCTCTTCTTGGTATTGTGATGCAGTAAAGTTTTCCATCCCTTGTTTCATGTCTTAACAACTTCAAGAGAAGCCATTGGCTCTCAGTGTTTTGTAATATCCAAGCCATTCTTGCAACTGGCAAAATTGGCGATAACCCAGAGGGAGAAAAGACCTTCTGTAATGTTTTTGAAAAAACAGTGCGAAAAGAGATTTCCACAGCTGTGCTTTCACCCTTTGTAATTACACGGTTCCATCTGCTACATTTAAAAGAAAAACCAAAAACCCACACCTTCCCAAACTTGAGAATAATCCATTGGATCTTACTAACAGGTTGCTAATATTGCTCCTGTCACAAAGATAACTGCAAAGATGAGGTGGGTTTTTTCTCTTAAAATGAAGTTGAAAAAACAGGTGTTTTTAAAAATGTGAGGGCATGGAATGTGGGAAATAAGAGACGACCAAATTTATTGTTATTTGAAGACATTTTTAACATTATCAGCTAAAGCCAGTTGATGGTCTCTTTTCAGGAGTGAAGTCTCTTCAGCAAACGAGTGTTTAATAATCCCTATGCTCTCATTTTTGTAATCATTTCAGTCTGATATTAAATACGACTTGTTCAGATGTCTCTCTGATACAAGGTATGTGTGTCAGTGTTTGGACAGAGAATAATTGGATTCATATCTCTGTTATGCTTTCAAATTGCTAGGTCAGATTTGGGTCTCTGGCTGTAAATTCTTCAATTCTATTCTAAGTCAAAGGAATGTGACAGATTTAATACCTAGAATAAGTTATTAACTGCAATGATGCATAAACCAGTTGCACTTTCAGAAATACTAGCCTATAGTGCTTCTGTTTGCTAAAGAAAAAATTAAAATACAATCTTATTTGTTTCTTGCAGTCCTTGTAAACATTTTTCTTGATTAATCCATGAAGAACTTGAAACTGACATACCTATAACTACAATCTTCTTACTTTTTTATTGCAGTAATAACTTCTGTTGTGATTACTTTTCCTTTCAAAATTATAAAAGCGAGGGGAATTTATACAAACAGATGGCATTAAAGCATCACTAGCTATAAACAGAAAGTTCCTGTTCCTACCACGAACTGTTTATGAAAGACTAATACAGAATTACGGGCTGTGTGGAAAGAAATCAAGAAAGATTGGGCGAGTAGGGAGCTTTGCCAACCTGTGCATGTGCTCAGCTGAAAAATAGATAGGGCGACATGTTGACTTGGTAAGACTGAAAATACCTGTTCGCTTCTCTTACAAGCTGGTTAGTTATGCTGTGCTCCATGCTTTCCACTTCAGCTTGTTTTACCCCTGCTATTGCAGGGACCCCGATACAGACTTTTGAGATGGAAGCTGTGCTTCCTACACACAATTTTGCCACAAGTCCCTCAGGCTTGTGGCTTGAGGGTGATCTTTTTCTAACCCTCCTAACTGGCATTGTTTATGAGGACAGGTTGCTACACTTCCCTCTTCAGGCAATGGATGATTGTTGTTGGTCATTATTGAGGGCTTAGGAGAAGGCAACCTACTATGCTTGCCAATAAATACGTTTTGGTTTTCAGATATTGTCTTAGGAAATTTGTCCCTCTGTTACGGTCTAAAGGATCTCTGGGCTACTCTGAATGTCTGTATTTGGATGAAGATCTGTGGGAAAATGTAGTATTTTTTACTACATAAACTGATACATCCAGAAAAAAAAAGAATAGAGTAGCGCTCCAGCACACAAACCAGATTTGGGAATTTTAATACATGAAATGTGGCCGTATCTCTCCACAGTTGATATTTTCTTAATATAAGCTAGAAAACAACAACCATTCATCACATTTCACATCGTGATATCCTGAGAAATTGGCCAGAGCATATCATTACTACCAGATATGTGTGTTCTCTATGCAGCTATTTGCATGAATAACTTCAGAAACAAGCCAATTTTTAATTTTTTGAACAAATCATGTATTTTTTCCACCAGGATGATATTGTCTTCCTTTGTTGTCAAAATGGTGGGACTGGTCTCCTAAACTACTGCAAGAGAAATGATGTAGAGTGTGGGCTTGAACTCGAGGCTCCTACATCCCAGAACAACAGCATAATTTCAGAATTATGGATCATTTTGACTGTAGAATTTATCCTAGATCTGAAAAATTGATGTTTTTGTAAGAAGTTCGCATTTTCAGTATCTGCTTTCAGAAAAAGCCTTTACTGAAATGTTGCCAATTAGCCCTAATACAGAATACAGAAACTCTTGAAGAAATTGACTTTAATGAGTGTTATATCCTCTCTGCTACAACTGTGGTGTTTTGGGAAAACTGCCTGCTAGGCTAGAGCCAAGAGAATTTATAAAGCTGTCATGAAAGCCTACAAGAACTATCCCGGTCTACCTGAAAAGGACACTTTTGCTTACTAAGTAGCATAATAATCACAAGACATGATGACAGTGTATTGTCCTTTTAGGAGGGTTCTCATGGTGGTTTTCATCCTTCCCATTCAGAAGCCATGTTTAAAAAGTATTAAATATTTTCCTTGAGGCAGTCAGTACTGGAAGGTCTAACAGCTGCTAGCTAGCTAAGCGCTGGTGATGAGGGCAAACAATTGGGAGATACTACTTTATATTTTTATGATCAAGGTAATATCTCTACAACATTTTAATCTTGCTTTTCTTTTTTTTTTTTGCAGTATTATGCAAAGTAACGTAATATATATATATATTACATCATGATGGCTAAGTGCTTTGGCTAAAGTGATAAATTATAGGAAATTTTGAATCTGAGACTGCTGTGCTGTCTTAAATTCACTATGTTATGTCTAGTTACAGCCGGGATCCCGAAGCAGTGGGGAACATTCTGTACCTATAAATCATGACCAGTCGTGTGCACACTTATATCCTCACTCTTATTTTGTTATGAGAATCACTTTTCGCTGTTTTAGGTACCCTTGGCATTTCTGATGGTTTATGAATAGTTACTTTTATACCAAATGATATATTCTGCTGTGACAGCGCAATCAGAGACATTTTGTCTTTTTCATATTACGCCAGGTCATTGCACAGGCCAACATTTATTACAGGTGTCAATAGTGCCCTACCACCGACAGCCAGTATGAAAGTAGGAAAGTACACACGATGGTGGAAACAACTGCAAAGGAGCTTATTAGAACTGCTTTAATATTTTGCATAACCAAAAACTGTAACTGCTATAGGGAGGCAATAAGTGGACTGGAGTTCATACCGAATGATAGAAATCTGTCAGTGAGTTGATTTTGATGTAAAGGTCCACAAAATGCAGAAATGAGAATCATCAGCATGAAAGAAAAGGGAGCGCATAGTTCAGAAAATTGCTGCTAGGACCCTTCCGTTGCTACTTTACTCTATGTACATAGCTACCATGGTGAAGTTGATGATTTGAAAGCTGTTGTGGGGTTTTTTTTTTAAAAGAGTGGGAAAAAATCCAGCAATTTGGGAAGTATGGCCAACAGCATTGAAATTAATTCATTAAGTATTGAGATTCCAAATTTTGGTTTTTAGAAAAAAAGTAGGAAAAATCAAGTCGTACCTTGGAAAAAATGTTGAAACAGGCCTTCATTTTGTACTTTTTTTGATGCATTGAAGGTAGTTTTCATGATGTCATCCAGATAGTTTAAATAAACTGTTTGCATATAAGGTTAACAAGCTGCAGTGGTAGCAGGGTCTGTGTGGGATTATATTAGAATTAATTTGATCAATTACTTTTAGTTCCAGAGGTCTCCAGATGAGACAGAAGCCAGCATACGCAGTCTGGCAGATGAAGAATCAGTGTAGTCAACACATGCCGTGAAGGTAATGAACATTCTTTCAAACTTCATTTTTCATCCTGAACAGAGAAGACAACTAAGCCAAGACACTGCTGCTCAGAGCAGCCAAAATGATAACCATAAATAATCATAATAGAAAGCCCGTGGCTTAAATGCAGTTGAGAAGGATAAAATAAGTATTTTGCCATTAAAATGATGTTGTTAAACCTGGAATTTTCATTATGATTTGCCCTGAAGCACATGGATGTTCCTTTACCTTGAGATGCAGCTTCTGAATTAAAAGATTGCTGAGCATTTTCTTTTGATAAACTACTTGCAAGAAGAAGCTGGGATAAACAACATTTAGTCAAATCAGGGGAAATCTCTATGACAATGTATTTCATTTCCATAGCTGAACTGAAACTCAGGTGGATCGATTCCACTGGCCAGTTCTCACGGAAGACAGTGGGAGGCACACCTGAGAAAGGATGCCGTGGGCTCAGTGCTGTCCGGTGCTCATACCCTCACAAAACTCCTGATAATTCATTAAGAGTTTTTAACTGGGTTAGAACTATAAAATAGGATCACAGATTTGCAACATTCAACAACAGCAGCAAGCTGCCTGCAGTCCACACCTTGAATCTGTTTCATGTTAATAAGTGAAATTAGTTATTGGCTTGAAATTTGTTAGAATCGGAACATAACTAAAATGATACCTTAGTGGCAATTGAAAATTGTGACAACAAATGCAAAAATGTAATCTGTCATGCAGTGAATTATACATTTACACTTTATTTTCTATCAATTGCATTTTCTTTCTTCTGCTGGCTCTCGCTAATAAATTCTCTGTATGAGCAAGCTTGATGTACTTACAACAAGTCATCCATAGGCCCATGAATACCAACCAGTTTGATATTTTTTTAACAAATAAAATAACATTGTTCTTCTAAAAGAAAGCCGTTATATATTTGAATATCTAAGTGTATATTTAGAATATTTTACCTTATTTATATGGGAACTCGCTATAAATTTTCATTTAACTGTAGGTGCACAGTTTCACATTAAGTTGAAATTGTCGGGTGGCTTGTATGTGTTAAAAATGTGAAAGTTCAGGATTCGTGTTTTGTATTGTGTAAGATTTAGATGGAAGCTAATACAGTTTAAAAAATCTGTCTTCATTAGAAATCTGATGTATCTGTTGGAAAAGAGAAACAGCCTGGTTATTTCAATGCAACTTTCTAAAATTACCACATTTAAAGATGTTGCAGAAATTAAGCACATTAGTTCTGCTCAAAATTTTGTTGATCGGAATTGGTTATACCTTCAACTTCTTCTTTCCAAAAAATTTGTGATAGCAGTGTTTGCAACCCAGTAATTTTTTATGTAAGAGTATTTCAATAACTTTATCTTTTATTGAAATATAGCAGATATAGTTAAATTCACTGTAAGCCATCCCGTTCTGATTTTTAAATTCTGAGATATACAGTACATAGCACAAGCATACCCGGCAGTGTGTGGCCGTCAGGTATACAGGAAAGCAGGTCATTAATATTTGCAGTCTGCAGGGAAAGCAGGGAACTTGGTGTGTGTAATCAACACGCACAGTTCATTAGATGCATCTTGGTTGTCATAAGTGATGTTGCCTGTCAAGTGGTAACAACCCACCGCAGTCAATTTTGGTAACATTATTTCACTATCAAAAATTTGGCTATCACAGATACAATGAAATGTTGACAGTAGATGGTTTTAAATGTTTTTAGTGTTCAGGTACTGGATGATACCACTCACAAGAGACAGTTGATTTCACCACAGCTTTTACTAGATAGGAAACTCTACATCCACCCTGTCAGGATGTGCTCCTTAAGGCTGTCTTGCTCACTCTGTTTTATCTGGATACATAAGAATGCACATCTGAAGAAATGTTTACTGACTTCACTGAGATTTAGAGTTTATATGTCTGGGAATACTCAAGAAAACTAATTCAAATTAACTAAAGGTGTGAATTTAAAGTTGTGATTACTTTAACTGCATTATGTGCACATTCTCATTCAAAATTAAAGTGGCCCTAATTCGATTTAACTACATTTACTTCCAAAGTAAATTAATACATTCTAAATGAGAGTTGGCTACACAGAAATTTAATGTGGTTTAGCCAATCCATTTTAAAAGTTAATTCAGATTGATTTTTCTGCATGTTCTAGTCAAAACCATCAGCTCTTAAATCAGGTCTGAAATGGAATGTGAAATCCTATTTCATTTAGGTGTGTAGTCTAAAATGTTACTCGCTAGCTCCCCTAAGGATTATTCTGCATGCCTGCAACCTATGCTTTATACCTAAATATATTTTTTAAGAATCAAAATACTACTTTTATCATTGGAAGAGTTTCTACATTACAATTCCTTTGCAATAGAGGATTCCTACAGGAATGCCACGCAACCTCTCTGGACCTTAGATCAGTAATTATTGAGTGTTTTTAAAATATATTTTTTCATGTCAGGCATTGACAGCTGTTATAAGTGTCCAGAAGGAAAAGAAATTAACAAATTATGATCAAATCATGAACCAGTGCAGAACAGAACTCAGGGCTATAAAGAGTGGCAAAAAAAAAGGTGGCATACCGAGCTGAGTTAGAGAAGTTATTCTGAAGTTAATACAGCATACATACATACAAATCCAAGCTCTTCCAAAATTAAAGAATAATGGCTGTGGACTATAATGTGTAACACCAAAGACCCACATTAACTGCTGGGCCACTGTCAGAACGTCACACACTTTTTTGCTGGCTCTCCTAACAACAGAGTGAAATGTAGCAAGAAAGATGATTGCAGGTGATTCTTGACAACAACTACCCCTATTAATACAGAAGTAGTTAATGGTGTTTTCTTAGAGTGCGTTATCATGTAGTATGTTTTACCTAGTTATCAAATTCCGAGCAGGAGAGGAACTATTATTTTTTACAAAGCTGAAGCATGCTTTATTCTTCTGGAGAAAACAGTTAGTATGCCATTAGTTCACCATTAGCTCAACCCCATTTGTTGATTGATTGATAGATGGACAGAACAATATTTATTATATGTATAACCTGTAAAGATAAGTTAGAGGAAGACTTATGAAGTGCCTCAATGAGTTAGTATAACAAATTTTACGGACGGTCAATAAAGATTTGTGTTCCTAACCTTCTTGGTGATTTTGATGAGAAAGTAAAGATATGTCTGCCTAGGAAAGTGCAGTTGTACCACATCGTAGTATACCACTTCTAATTTAATTAAGGGTCCCTTGAGAGTTTCTTCTCTGATAGCACACACTAAGACTGTGCTGCTGCAATGGCTGTTGTTATCAGTGCTTGCCCTATGAGGTTGGTGTGGATAAACTATCACATGCTACAGTCATGCCTTCATTTGGTTGTGTAGATGAACCTGAAAAGGATAAAATCTCTTTGAAAAATAGATTACCATCAAAATTAGGTTAAAAAAAAAGGTAAAAATAAAAATTGGGGGCTGTGAAAGTTAGAAGTAGGAAGAACTTTAGGATTTTTAAAGTCTGAATTCTGAAATGTGGGATAGATTGTTCTTCTGGTGCTTAGCTTGTATGAATACTTGATTTCATTTGCAACCAGAATAATTTAAATACTTAGATTCAGTTTACAGGTATGAATTTATTCACATAATACTTTCACTATTTTAACATCTGGTCTTAAAATCTTATCTTCTTCTTTCAGATTAGTCAGTATTTCAAAGACCTAAAGGTACTAAATCTTCCAAAAATCAAATATATAAATGCCCAGCAAAGTGCCATATGTTTAGATCTAAAGCAATCTAAATCTTATCTTTCAGCACGGGCCTGTCTAGGAGCCATACAAATTCAAGCTCTCAGTGTGTGTGCAAGCTGCATTCAGAAACCAAAGCCAGTTCGTGTGGTTTCAACACTGCATTTTCACACTTATTTGTGGCTATCTATGGAAGGGATGTTCAATATTTAAGGAACTTCCTACCACCCCTTCCAAAGTCTCATGGGAATAGGAAATATGAAATTATGAAAAATAATGTACAGGTGATAAACCTGTTATTTACATTCATGTCATATTTTGTGTCCTATCCCAGGACACTCATGCCCTCTCCAGAATTTGTTCTTATGTTGGTAAGATGAGGGTAATTTGATACACAATATAACACACTGAACAAATGAAAGAGCTTTAATTAACTATGGAGTAAATTGATTCCATTTTCTATTTGGTAAAGGCTATTTAATATTCCTCCCTGAACGTATAAAGATTTCTCTGGGACTGCTGAAGAAAAATAGTAATAAGTAGGGCACATTCACTAAAATGTCTAAACAGCAATACCAACTCCATTATATAGAAGGTTTATTTAAAGCTCTGTTGGTTACTTGATCTGCAAAGCGTATGGCCGTGTGAGCAGCCAGCATGGTCTGGTACAAACACATTTGCAAGCCTTATATCTAACATATACTGTATGTGTGTAAGCTGTAGTTAAGCTGCAATAAAGCGGTACAAAAAGAGGCTAAAATTAGAGCTGCGTTTGTGAAACCGAGGCTGCAGTTCTGACTGTGAGAGCGCGAAGAGGTGGGGGCTGGCAGAGCTCCTGCGGGCTGCAGTCCCTCGCACAGGCAGCTGGCAGCTCAGCCGCGGCGAAAAGGGATCCCGGAGCTCACCCTGAACACTGTCCTACTGTCTTAGTTTTTAGACCCTGCTTCAGTGCAAGGCTGTTAGTTTAAACCACTGCCAAATGCAGTGATTTATCAGATTAGCATATACCACGGCACAGCTCGAGCTTACGTTGCAGCTGCAGAGCTAGTGCTGTCCTCGAGGGGCAGGAATGGACAGTTACCTCTGCTGAGGTGGTGGCATGGAGTAAAACTGTCTTATGTGACATGTGAAGTCTAACTACAGAGTAAGTCATTAGCAATGACAAAATTAAGAATGAGGAACCCATTCCCATTAGGATCAGTGGAAAAAATGTACAGATACTGAACTTTGAAATTCTAGATTTTGCTACTTGACCTGTTATAACAAAGGAAATGGAGATGTATTAATTCCTCCTATCTGTGACATTTATGAATAAAATTTAGGCCTAATTACCATTCTTCCTCAAAGAGAATTAGTGGGGTGTAGCTTGTTTACATCCAATCATATTGCAAGTAATAACTTGCTCCATTTGTGGCATCTTAAACGCTGAACTCAACAATTTCATATTTGAGTGAGTTTTGCAATTTTTGAATCATAGATGTATTTGGAAGAAGCTCTATGAAACAAACAATTCTTTTAAGGTCACTGCTCCCTTATTCATCTGGGAGGCATGCATATACATTGCACCACCAAGGAGTGCTCTTTAATAGCAGCTGTAGGTGCTCTGTCTTGCCCCGTGTAGAGTCTGGCCCTTCCTGACAGGCTCTCACTGCATTTCTCTGTTGCTCCTGCTGCAGCTGCTCTCAGCTCCTGGCCCACTGACAGAAAAGGATTGGGGATCTTCCCCTCTAAACTTCAAAAGCATATTTTATTTCGTAGCTCCCAGCGGACACAACAAATAAGTTCTGATGTGTCCACTTGCTCCTCAGCATGCTCTTTTCTGCTGACTCTCCTTTCTCTATGTCATGTGTGTGCATCCCAAATTCTTCTCCAGTACAGCCAAAATTTTCAAAAAGGTTCAAGAGGGTATTTCTAGATTTCTCTTCAATACTCAGCCTCCCTAAGAACCTTTTATTAAGGGGTCCCTCACCAGGCAAATACTTCACTCTGTGTTAGAGGGTTTCATTCCTGTACTAAACAACAGAAATGCAAGCATAGCATGGTAAGTTCTTCTCCTCCAGTAGAAATCACAGAATATGTAAAAGGTTTCTTGCTGGGTTTCAAGCTCATTTTTCAAATCCTAAAGTTGGCAGCAGATTAGTTTTGATTATCCTTTTACTATTTTTCAGGATGCAAGGAGTCACTACCATAATGTAGTACAGCAGTCCCTGTGATAGTAGGTTCTGTAACAACAAGGTATCTTCTATTTGAGTCACAGCAAATCTTCCACAAAGGTATCTTATATTGCCTTGGGTGCCCAGTCATAGATAACAAGTCACAGCTCTTTCGGCATTGGATGAGTACACACAGCGCAGAAAGACATCCACTGCCCTTAGACATTTATAGTTTAAGACAAGAAACAATAGGTAGTTTAAACAAATGGAAAAGCCTATTGAAATGGTACACTAAACGTGTAGACATGAAACATTAAAACAGAAATAGAAACATTAAAACTCTGTTTTTCTGAAAGTCTTTGTGACATCAAAAACCTCTGGATGGTATCAAGGGTCTAGTGTTGCAGTATACATAACTCCTGGCTAAAGAAATGGTAAAGGGTCATCTCTGCACAAAAGCAGACTTTATTAAACCTGAGGCTTTGTTTAAGATATTGTAGTTGCACTCTCCAGCTTCCCTTCTGTTATGAAGCCTGATCTGCTCTCTACCTCCCTTCAATCATTCACACACAAATTCTTAAACACTGAGAATGAAAACTTCCCTGTATTGATTTTTAGTATGATTCAAAACTCATTCAATGTATCTATACAAAGAAGCACCATTAGGAAATCAGAATTAAATAATAGTCTCTAACATTTGTGTTTCACATATACACAGAATTTTTATATATGATA
Organism: Himantopus leucocephalus; assembly: GCA_003993805.1. NCBI lineage: Eukaryota > Metazoa > Chordata > Aves > Charadriiformes > Recurvirostridae > Himantopus > Himantopus leucocephalus. Next base: position 65,993,187 of record RSEF01000031.1, read on the forward strand.
GCTCTATTGATCAAAATAGAATTTTATCTGAGCTTTGAAGGAGATTACTGAAGTTTTAAATATTCCTATGCCAGATGTACTTTTTCTGACTTTATAGACTTCAGTGTTAAAGCTGTTAAGAAAGAACACTCAAGTGTTTTCTCTGAAGTGGCAGCAGAAATACAATTTTATTTTATTCTTCTTAAAAGTGCATATATTGATTTTGTTCAAATTTCCAAGAAAAACTGACTATTCATAAGAGAATAGTGTATTTCAGCCTAAAAGGTAGGAATTTGATATTGTTGCAGGGAAAAATATCCCTCCAGTTAAAGACTGCTAAGGAGTTTATTTGTCTTAGAAGAATTCCTGCCCCAAGATGTTTGCAGACAGGGAAATACATATTTGCATCTGTTATGTACAGCACAGGCTTGGAAGGTTACCTATGTCATTTCAAGGACTAGACAGTCAGGTCTAAATCCGTGATTGTGGCTGAAGAACTTACCCACTGGTTCAAAGGACCTGGTGGTCTCATTAGGGTGGCCTCTACACTTTCGTGTTTTGGACCAGGCACCTAAGAGTCTTCTCTCCTGGTATTTTTTGAAGCTGAATTAGCTCTTAGCAGACCTTAGGGACAAAGACTGTAGCCAAAGACTGTGGGCACAAACAGTGGCCATCCTTGTGTGCCATCAGCCAGCCAGAGGCTGACACCAGAGTTTCTCTGCTGACTCTGTGCTGCCAGATGGTGCTTACACTGGGGCACTCCACTCGCGACAAACAAATTTGCCTTTGGGAAGCCATCTGCACTAGGAGTGAAGCAATAAAGACATCTACTGTAAAGGAGAAAGGAGACGTTGTTGTCTCTAATGCTGCTCTACGTTCTGGGCCAGAGTTACGTAGCAAGACTTAGAAGGTGTAGAGTTACGTGGGAAGTTGACAGCCTCAAAAAGAGTCCTCTCTGGCTCAGTCTTGCTCACTTAGACCGTAAGATCTTTTGGATGGAGCCAAAATATACGGTGTTTGTACAGGACCTAGCCCAGTGGGCTCCCAGCTGATGACGTGGGCTCATACATGCTATTGCATTACAAAACACTAAGACACTATTTGGTTATATTATTACTATTCAGTGGGTGCCAAAAAGTGTAAATGGTGCTTTTGAAAAGCCTCAGAAAAAGTTAACCTTGCTCTGCAGTGTTGCAGTGTAATGAACGAGTCAGAAGTCTAATTACAGCACACTGCAAGCAAACAAATGAATTTACCTGCAGTCTCAGTTTGCAGTGCAGGCACACACACGCACATCAAAATGTATGATGAATTATGATGAATCCATGATCTCCTTCTATATTCCTTTCTCAAAGCATGGGATTTGATATCCGTTCAAGGCACAAAAGAGAGGATAAACAAGCATCAGTCATTTTTAACAAGAGAAGTTCGGTAAAGGGAAGCAAACAAAATCTGTCTTCTGTTAATGCTACCCATAAAGCAAACAAATTCAAAGGTTGAGCTTTTGAGGGAAAGCAATGAGAAAAAAACAACCTCTAAGTATTAAAAAAACCCAAACAAAACAAAGCGACAAAAAAAACCCCACCCCACCACATCTTGACAGAGTGATTTTGGAGAGGAAAAAAGGGGAAAATAGATGAAGGAGACAATCATTTTGCTGTATCCTCCACAAACAGACCTAGACAAAATAGCCTGTTAGCTCCTAAAACCACCTCTCTCCGGTCTGGAGAGGGAAGTCCTGTTGATATCAGCATGACTTTTGTGGGTACGGGGGGAGTGACCTTTCTGCCCAGCGGCTTCGCCCCGGTGAGGCGCATTCCAGAGGCGGCTGCCTAACGCCAGGCGTACTCCTCACTCGGTAGCAGTCAGTGCATTCAGACTGAAGTGTTTTGACAGGTAGGAGGATACCATGGCACAAAGCCATAGTACCAGTGCTGAAGAGAGAGGGGAGAGGCCTTGCCAAAATATACTCCCTCAAAGCTAGCTGCTTACTGTAATCGCACATCATTTATTGAATATGAAAGACAGTCTGATACAGGCAGGGTGCAATGACCTGGCAATTTATTTCACTTTTCTTTGTCACAGACAAGACACAGCTGGGTCAGACTGAGGTTCTTAACTGCTCTCTGACCAATATATGATTTTTTCCCTGCCTACCGTTAGTTTTCTTTACACGGACCAATTAGGGGGAATTCCTCTTCAGAAGTTAGCAGCTCAGATACAGTGCAGGTGTTTACACTGACCCGGCTCAACTGCTCACTGCCAAATCTGTCCAGAGCACTATCCAGTATCTCGTTGGTCTCCAGATACTATAGGGGCCCTGCCTTGCTGACCTTGCCGGTGCTTGCCCAGACCACCAGGACTCCTCCCACAGGCATTGCAAATAGCACTTGTCCTCGCATGGTGCACCCTGACACTTACCAGCTTGGACTGCCAGAAAAACAGTGTGGAGTTTTTTTCAGATACCATTTTGGGAACATCTTAGGGTATCACTCTGAGTTTCTCACTACTGGAACGCACAGCCCTTATTAAATATGTCTGTGCAATTCCAGGCATCAGATGGTTTTCTTGAGTTTTAACAGGTTCATTTCTTTTGTGGCAAACAACATTACCACGTATAAGGTATTTATACAGAGTAAGATGGAACACATATAAAAATACTAATCTTGTTAGGCAGCTCCATGTTTTAGATGCTGCCCAGTGTCTGAGCTCTCGTCTTATCTGCAGGTCCTTTTGTTTAAATAATTAGTGTGTTTTGCTGACATTGCTGACATTGAAGGCTCAGATGACTTAGAAAGTTTAAAAGTATATGTTCACCTCCTTTCACTGCACCCAAATTCCCTTTCAGTCTTTTCACAGTGTACAAACTCCCTGGAGTATAGCACTCACAGTGCTATACTCCCTGGAAACTTGACTGACTTCATTTAACTGCAGACAACCAGGATAAGTCTATTATTGACACATCAGCAGATAACAAGATGTGGGCAACTTTTGGCAGGTGACCATCTAGTGACGTGACAAATGTGCTGCTTTCATGCCAAGTGCCACAAAGAAGCATGTATGCACGGTCTTTTTATAATCCACAGGGCAGGTTACATAGATAGGACAGTTCAGAGATCTATTCTTACGAAATATATGTGCTATAGGTAGTAAACATAGATTTATTTACTTAATAGGCTTACTTGCATCAAGTCACTAACAACACATATAGCAACTTAGGATCAGAAAGCACTGTACATGTATTCATTCAGCAAGCCCTGCAGTACTCCTATGGCAAATATCCCTTTGTTCCAGCTATACTGTAATTTTTTTTCTTCAGTTCTGCTAATTGATATTCAGACAGTGCTTACTGTTATTCTCCCATGAAAGCACTGCATTATTTCATTGTGCCTGAGCAGATCTTCCCCATTTATTAATGTACTCCTTTCTCTCTGTGTTTTACAGGGCATTAATATGGTTTGCATGTGCTTGCCTGATCTCTTGATCTGAGGTCACAAAATTTCAGAGTGCAAAATGCAGTCCAAGTCTTTTTCCTCATAAATGAAATGAAAGCAAAATATTCAGCTCTGTAGTGCTCTCACAAATCAAAGACTAAGTGAAGGATTTGGGATTCTCTCTAATAAGAAAAGCTTACAGAGAGTACTGAGTCAGGGATAAAGCCCCATAAGACAAAGGTAAATAAGGTAAGAAAAAAGTTGTGTATGCCCTGTCTTCACAACCTTTACTCCCAGGCACTTGGGATGCTGTTAAACAATAACAAGAAGTGGTAGATTATTTCACTTTATGATGGTCTTGCAAGAAAGAAAGGAGAGTAACTTCAATACTAGTAGAGTCACCCAGGCACTTTTGAATTCCCTAGTGAGCTGGGATCCAACCAGTTTAAGAAAGGGGTCTCCTAGATACCACATGGTGGATGTGGCAGAACACAACCTATAGGTCCCTCTGAGTCCCCTCTGTGTTTTATAACACACAAAGAGATGTCATGCTCAAGGAGCTGGAAAAATAAACCCAAACTCATGTGAGAATGTGACTGGGGAAAATCAGCTCATGAAAGCCAAATCTGCCATTAGTTTTGGACTTCATTACATTTATTTTTTTTTTTTTTTTGCACAATCATAACCTCATCTGTTGCTCTGGGAATTCTAATGTAATGTTTTTCTTCATAGCTTTTAGGCCATCAATTAATGAATTCTTGGAGATTGTTACTATTTGTATAACATAAAATATATCGAGTTTATCTGCTTTCCCATGGTGTCCAATGAGAGGATGATGGAGCCGTTCTCCTAACAGAACTTTAATTCTAACATCAACGAACTAAATCCTGATTCACAGGCACTGCTGTTGTAAATTTCCTGAGTACACTCCATGTCAACTCACAGTGCTTCTTAGAGAAAAGTTTATTAAAAATTATATTTCTAGCTGCTTTCTGGTGAACTTGGTCATTACTTTTATCAGTGGAGCCTTAGACTCCTCTACTCATTTTCGTCTCTGTTTTAGCACATACATTAATAGACCTTTTGGGATGGATGTTGTGGAGACACTATAAGACTGGTGAGAATCCTTTCCTATCATCAAAGCTGGCTAACAGCTCTGAAACAGATCCACCTGCTAGGAATGGTTGGACCCCCTGCATATAAAGAGAATTCCTGTGAATTTTTTAAATCAGGGAAATACAAAACATTTTCTTTTTTTTTTCTGGTTTTTTTTTTTGTAATTTGTATTCTTCTAGGACGTACATGCTTTCTTTCTGGTAACTATTGGAGTTCCCTGTTACTGCAGCTCACTTTTCTTGCCAACAGAAAAGAAAGGTACCTTGCATAAGTCCCAATATTTTGGAGGGATTTCCCAGGATCCTCACTGAAATGGATGGGTGTCACCCAGACAACGGCTTAGAGCAAATCAACATAGATCTTCCATTTATACAAGCAAGCATCACATTGCAAGTTACTATATGTGCACTAAGCTCTCTCTTGTTCCCTATTTTCAGGGCAAATGAATCTTTGCTATCAGACATTCAGAAATACAATACGCTTCGCAACTATTTTAATTCTTTTTCTTGCAAATAGAGTATAAAATTAAACATAAAGGTCCAAGCTTAATGAGTTATGTTATAAATAATCCAGTGCTTGACGTTTCTTCTTTATGCATAAACTTTTTTTTCTTCTTTTCCATTTTAAATCATGATTTATGAACTGGAGTTTCACAATCCAGCTGCTGGCCTCAGGGATCCATTCCAGAACAGCACTGGAAAGGACAGCAGGTCACCTGGAGCAAAGTCTGTCATCGGTTCTTCCAGCTGGTCCCTAACCTGACAATGGCACTAGCTGCAGAACAATGCAGATGAAGTGACAGTTACTGAATGAGAGTAAGAGAAAAAAAAATAGGATGAATGAAGTTGAAAAGTGACTGCAAAAAACTCTGCAAGGGTTTATATTATTGAAATCCAACTTTAGCGTACCTAAACAGTTTTGGTAACACACGGGTAGCCTGTACTGCATCATCACGGAGTTTAGAAAAATGTGATTCTATTCTCCAGGCAGTTTTCATTAATTTTAAAAACCATTCTGTTTTATACAGGTGTTTCCTGCCTTCAGGTTTACACTGGGTGTGTCAGCATCTTCCAAGAAGCAGGCTGGATTTTTCACCGGGAGTTTTTTTCCAAAAGATCAAATTCCCAAAAGAAGTACCCAGGTGGGAGGTCAGCCATGACTTTCGGCCTGGCTTTCAGTCATGCTGCTGGCATCAGGTCCATGCTGAAAGAGTGGAGAAGGGAATCTGATGTCCAGGGAAAACAACATGCAGCTGCCAGAGAATCGAGGGCAGGAAAGAGCTGCTTGGATGCAACACAGAGTAATCATTGTGCACTTATGTGGCATGTCCAGACCACAACATAAATGCAATCAGACTAGGGAAAAATGGACTCGGAAAGTCTTGAGATGATTATGAACAATTACCAGCATAATTTCTGTGCTTATTGCATTTCCATTTTCTTCGGTGGAAAGATACCCTGCTGCCAATGGCTCTTGTATAGCAAGTCGTTCATTGAGTTCTCTTTGTACCGTCACCTGGGAAGGTAACAGGAAATAAGGGCAAAGACAGAAGCTAGAAAGCAACAATTCTAGAAAAATAAGCTGTAAAATAGCATAAGGAGGAAAAGGAAAACAAAACACATAGTTAATGGAGCAAAATGTTGGAAGGCAGGCAGGGAGGATCACCATATTTGTCCCAGGTTCTGTTTAGGCACACAGTATTTTTCCCTCTATCTTGAAATTTTCATCTCACTTTGTTTCAAAAATTAGAATGAAAAACAAAAGATTGCATGTTCTAAAAATGGATCTGTACATTTTGTCAGATAGGAGACAGATGAGCATAAGGCAATGGGATGAACCAGAAATTTCTTGAGGTCCATTCCAAACTCCATCTCCTACGATCCCATGATAAGGCAGAACGTTATCACAGACAGATACGTAACTGACACAAATACCAGATCGGGTTGAACAAATGTGAGAGACAAGATCATTTTTTTTAAAGAATTCTTAAGAAAATACCGTATACAGGATTTATATTGTGACAGAATGATCTAAGTGATTTTGGTTTATGTTTCAGGATTACTATCTTGCTTCACGTGAATTGGAACACTTGTTTGTGTTGGATGCTTCCCCTTTAAAAAAATCCCCTGTGGCTTCTTTTTCAGATATAAATAAAGTTGAAAAAAATATGTGAAGTGTGGATGAGGGAGGAAAAACAACAGATCCAGACTCCCTGGTACCATTCAGTGGCAGCAGATGCCAAATATAACAAATAAGTTTTACAACAAGCTTTACGCACTAGTCACCTTATTCAAGAAAACTCCTAGGCAAGACAAAATGAGAGTTTAATTCTGTGCCTCTTGATAAGCTCTTTTCAACAATCCATAAAACATATCTCCAATGCAATTAGAGAATCCACTTCTTGTTCTTGCATTCATGTCTCCAGTCTAAAACTGAGCAAAAGGAATCAGCCTGCAGAAGTTGTGGAGGTCCAGAGATAACAGATGCCACCCTGTGACCTAGAAGAAAGGAATTGACCCAGTCTGCTCCTTATCCTGCCTAAGATCATATATACATAGACCATTCTTTAAAGACATTGTTCAGAGTACTGTGTAGTGTTTCATGAAAGAGTTGACCCACGCATGATCAACCCCACACATATTAACAAGTTTTCTTATTACCTGCCCAAGACTTTACCATATGCAAATAAGCCTTCATTTCTTACCACATTATGAGGGAAATGCAGAATGCTTCATCATCACTTTTCTTTACACCATTCTTTACAACTTCTCGTATATTAGATTAGTATCATGTCCCTCATTGTTTTCCCAGCTTTTCCTTATAGATCATGTTATTTAACCTCTTACCCTTCTTGTTGCTGTCCCTTGAAGTCCTTTTACTTTGTCTAAATCTTTCTTACTGTACTGTGCAGACACAATATTCTTGGCCTGGAGCCTGAGCACCAAGTTGAGTAAAAACACCCCAATCTGTCTCTCATGCCATACATAAAATTCTCCTGTTAATATTCCCAGAATGAGAATTGCCTTTGCAGGTGATGCCCTCAGGATCAACTTCTGGTCTGCTCTACACTCTCAATTTCCTGATGCAGTTTTGTTTCCTCACCAGTTAGCCTTTGTTTTGTATTTGTGCATTCCATACTTGTTTCCTGACTGTGATACTTTTTTAAAAAAAATTCTAATAGATAATTCTCAAGTTTTTTAATTTCAGAATTTAATATTCTTTCCACTCCTCTCACTTATCGATAAAGAATCTACAGATTTATTAAGTCTGCATCTTTTTCATCAACTAAGTCACAACTGAAAGACTGACCCAGAATAAATACCTGTGGCATCAGCTTACAATGTCTTTGCATTTTGGCTCTGAAGCATTGACTATTCCTTTCTGATATGGCTTCTTGACTCCCTATTGTGGCAGATAGATGAGACAAGAACTTGCTGCCACTTCCCATCAGTTTCAGATAGCTTCTCTGGGAAGCAGGTGTGTCTTTGAAAATGCCTATTACAGTAATTACTCAAAGCTATCAAGTGAAATGTTTTTTCTAAAGACAACAAACTACTTCGGGTTTCCTGTCAGTGATGTGCAATGGCTTTAATTCAGTAAATTTGCATTTTTCAATATTGCAAGCCATTTCTTACTTCTTTATTAATTCGTATATTCCTCATCTTCTTGGATGGACTGTGTGTGAAGTATTTTTTAGCCAGCTAACTGATGCACAGGTTTTACGATGCTTTTGTGGTGTACAGCTCTGTGACTTTTGCGACTGAATTTGGTATCCACTGTGTAAAGAAGCATGAAGACAGGTTCCAGTCACATTACTTTCACAGTAAGTTTTGATGTGCATAGTTCTCTACCAAGGCAGTTACTTAATCAACCCAGGTTGTCCCTAGACAGTGGAGGTTTGAAGTTAGCCACCAGAGGGAGTCCACCTAGCTCCAAATGTAACACAAAATACCCTGTGATCTCACAGGAAAAGGACTATTTCAGACTATACATTCTAAAAGAAAGTCTGAGAATACAGATTATGAGGACATGAGTGGTAACCTTGAAGAACATTCTGGGTATAAACTGCGTTTCCAAGTGTAGTTTAAATACCTGTGTTAGAAAAGGAAGTCTCTTCATTTACTAAATTCATAAAATAACATCCTGCTTATGCCAGCTTTGACATAAATGTCGGAAAAATGAAATCCAATGCACTGTTTTTCTTTGAGGAAGAAAAAATACAAACTCCTCTGACTGAGACCAATGAATTTTTCCAGAAGTAACATGCTCATCTAAAATAATAGCTTCCATGTCAGCATACTGACTTCGCAAAGAGAAATATATTCTTGGCAATAGCTTAGAGCTGTTATAAGAGAACAAAAAGCTCACTAGTCCAAAATAGCATTTGCTTCATTTTTTATAATTCTGGTTAAATAACTGTATGGGAATTTCCTAAGGCTGATGGTTTATGTTAATGATTTTTTAAGAGAAGTGGCTTCTAAATAACATTCAGTCTCTAAACCAGAAAACCCACAATGCATTCCTGTCATACTGAAGTCATAATTACAAATCCACTAATGTTTTTCATTTGATTTAATTTGGATATTCTAACGCTTGGATCTAAAAAGCAGTACAATGTCAGCATTTAAGTTTTTCATCCATCAGAACCTCAGAGAAGACCTTAATTTCCTCTATGTTTTAAAAAGCTTAAGCAAAAACGTATAAGCCCCTGAAAAAAATACAAAGGAATTTATCCTGTGTAATATTCAAACAGGTTACACTAATCATGATCTTGACTCAGTAAGCATAAATTGCTTACATCACACTGAAAGATGGGGATATATTGAATACTTTTAATTCTACCCTGAATCCCACACTGTCTCAGGGCATACAGAAAAACTAAGCAAATGGCCATATCTTTATATACCTGCCTGTGTTCTCATTGCCAGCTTTGAAGGTACCTCCTGAATCCTCCAGCTGTATCCTCAGTATGCCACAAGTACAGGGGAGAGGATACCCAGTGCCTCAAGACACGCCACCCTCCCCCAGTCCCCATCCACTCCCCTGTACCCAGTGAAAGGATGTAAGGATGACTGCTAGACCGTTTCTTGGAGCCTGGAGGGGGGACAGTGTTGAGCAGGGGTCAGATCCGGTTCTTTGAGAGATGCTCAGCCTTCCTCATCCTTTCTCCATGACCAGTTGGTGCCTGGACCTGGAAACCTGTATCAGACAGCACTGCAAACATCTGTCTTCACAGGTTCCTGCTGTCTAATTACCTGCGCAAAAGCATTGGTGCCCGTGCTATGCTTGCATTTCTCCCAGTCCTCCCAGTCTTCACCAGTTCTTCAGATAATGTTGCCACTGGGACAAGCTCTGCTACATGAGCAGCCTGCTCCACAAAAATGATGTGCCAGCATATTTTTTCAGCCCTTCCTTGATGAATAGGTACACAGAAGTCAGCCTGGCACACGGACGGGCTCAATGACAGTAAATGCTGGGGCACATACCGGGGTCACAAAATGAATAAACAGTAGCTGCCAGATGCATACTGCTGTTAATGTGCTGTCAGGGACAACAGTGATGGTCAGGACCACACAGACTGCCCCGAAGTCTGTTTCTGGCCCACCCCCCCGCAGGCTCCAGCACCCTCTCCTGTGGGGGCAGACCGTGTCCTGTTGCTGCATGGGCTGTGCTCCATTCTTTCCTGCTCCTTGTAACCAGCTCTGTCATCTGGGGAGGGGATGGGGCATCCCCTCTGCTCCAGACGGCATAGATGAGGCAGCTGCTTACTCTGGTCATGGCTCCTCCTGCTCTGAGAGCCCCTTCCCAGCAGGTTCCTATTGCTAGCATGGCAGTGTGTACATTTAGGAAGTGTTTGGAGTGTTTAGGTAAAAGCCAAAGAATAACTAAAGCTCAATCCACACAAGCGTGCAAGTGCTCAACCCTTTTGATCTCAGTAGGAAACAGGTACCTGAATGATCTTGGGGATGTAAGGTAAATTTTTAGGTAACTAAAAGTATGCAGACAGCTGCCAGTCTCATCGATTGCCTGTGCAAATCAGTGTTGTATGCACTGCCTTTCAATCTATGCTGCTGACAAACTTAGCCAAATGTAGGAACAGAGGAATCACCACAACAAAGCAGAACTACGGTTTTTCCCAACCACTACAAAAATTCTCCTCCCACATAATAAAATGAATATAGGGTAAATCTTCCAAATGTCAAGAAGCAGATCATTTATATTTTAAAACATGAAGACTAATTAACCTTATAAATATTTAACTTAGTTTAACTACAGGTGACACTATGCCATATGAATGTCTAAGCCTTTCTCAAGGTTTCAACCACCATGTCTACATTCAGTTTTTTGTACTGAACCAGGTTTATTTAATTTGTATAGATCAAGGAGTACTGCAACTGAATAATAGTTCAATCTTGGGTATGAAAAAATAAATATTCTCTAGACATGAAACTTAATTCTTAACTATTGTTCCAAAACCATCATGTTCTTCACCACTTCTCACATGTGCTATTCATTACTTATTTGCCATGCAAGACCTATTTAATATTTTTAGTTCTCTGTTTGTGTCACCAAGTACGTGGGAGTTGTTTCCAGGCCACCTGGACAAAATCAGCCAGGCTCGTTCAGACTGCAAACCCCGCTGGACCCCGCCTGGGCTGGCAAAATCACTTCTGACTGCTCATCTCGGTTGGTTGGAGGATCGGCGCGGCAATAACTTCCCATAGGACAGGGCAACAAACAACAGAGCACAATCACATCCTCTGCTAACACAGAGGGAACCGCGCCAGATTTTTGGGCAGAGCCAGGTGACCCATCCTGATAGAGCAGGTACTGCTCCCAACCCACACCTTAAACTGCCCTTTGCAACCAAACAGATCCCAGCATGTTGATCTTACTGGTTTGGCCGTTCACCTGATAGCTTCCAACAGCACCCACCAGCACTGCAGGCAGGTCCGCTGCAGCAAGCGGTCAGCGACTGTGGACAGCCAGGTGAGCAGCTGGGAAAACGTAGCTTTGAAAAAACAAAAATCTAAATATCTTTTGAAAACAAATGCTTCAAAATAGCAGATATTTTGTAGAAAGTGAATTGGTCTACAAAGAGGAAGGTGGGTAAGTTTGTTGGAGGAAATTATTCAAAATAATTCAAAGAGCTCAAATATCTTGAAATAATTAATTCCATGGACTGGTTGGGTTTGTTGCTCTGGATAAATCAGCTTGTCAGCTGTTTAAGATCTATATTCCTAGCACCAGGCAGGAAGTGGGAGGCTGCCCTTCCTTCTTCCATTTTAATCTGTAGAACTGCAAACAAGAAGGAGGAACTGAGATATCTGTCCATTATCCTTATATTAATGTGCCAGTATACTAGCAGCCACAGGAAGAAAACTTAGTGATCTCTAGGGCAAACAAACTTTCTTTGTTATACACTAAAAATGTTTTCTTCTCAACCTTTTGACTGATATATATATATACACACACACTGACAGATATACATACATTGATATATATAGTCTATACATAGCATACAGATACAGTATATAGAGTACATATACTCTATATAGAGTATATACAGTATATATATAGTCTCTATATATCTATATTTATAAATAATGTCTCTATATATACTGAGAGAGAGATATATATTCTACCTCCCCACCCTTACGCTCTTGATGTATTGTTTTATACTGGCTTCTTCCGTGTGGGTCTACGTATTTTGGATCTAAAGGATCAAAGCTAAAAAAGCTAAAAGATAGCTTGTGTCAATGAAGACATCCACCCGAGTTGCCCAAGGTAAGGGCCAAAAGTAAGGTAAGACTCGCTATAGGTTTGCTACAGGTTCAATGGAAAGAGATAAAGGAGGTAAGTGGGGGGATCTAGAGTAAATTGGAATTGCTCTCTGAAGGTGTGTTCCTCCTGCCAACTAAACAGGGAACATAGAAATGAGGATGCTTACATTACAGGCAATTTAATATCATGCTTAAAATTAGGTAGGACAAAGGCCTTTACAATCTGTCCTTTTCCGAAAGGGAAAACATGCCTGGGATAGATAGTCCCTCCTTACGGTAGTGCTAGTTTTTTTTAAGGAGGACTGGTTAGGTCAAGTTAAGACAATCCCACCATGTGCCACTCTGGAACGCTCATGCAGAATTTCTTTAGTATCCCTTTAAGTTCATACTAAATTCATCCTGAACAGGTTCAGTGATTTCACTAATTAACTTACTGGCATAATCATACTTGTGACCTGTAGTATTGAAATGAGACGCTTGATGCTCTGTTTTTTGACATACACAACACTAGGTTAATCAAAGCACAGAAAATATATCGTAGGACACAACATAAACTAGAGAAACAGAAGATCAGAAAACCGCATGCACTTTTCTGTAGCTAAATTTCTAGTTTATGCAGGTCAAGCACTTAAAAAATCCCTTCTAAGACATCAAGTGAATCTCAATGGTTTGTTTCTGAAGCTCCCATATCTTTATTGATCGATTGCTCACTATCTTATGACTGCATGCACCTCTAAGGACTTCCCTGAGCTCTTGAAGCTGTTTTCTTAGGAAGAAATTTGAAAACGTGATTATTAACTTGTTTAGACAATATGTTGATTGCTTTCTCAATGCTCTTGAGAGATTAATCTTTTTTTTCTTACTCTGTGTTTAGCATCTGTTGTCACTTGAAGCACGAATTTGAAGGAAATAGATTTTCCAAGACCAAACTTACGCCCCCACAGGATAAATTCAGCTGGAGCATAGTGAAATAAAATTTGTCAAAGAAGGACAATGTTGTAAAGCCAGATTTTGGCTTAACACGTCTGAAAACATCTTAAAGAAAAACAAATATATGTATTAGATATACAAATATATGTATTAGATACTGTATTAGCTCTAGTGGCAACAGTGCCAGACTCTTCTTTTGCACTGCTGTTCAGTGGATGTTTGCAAGCTTTCCTGTTACTTATTGGGAAAACTGTAATCAACATTAAATTGATAAACTAATTGTTATAACAGACAGAGACAGTGCTATTTGGTGGAAATCAATTATGCTAGAAGTTTTTCATTTTTCCTACTTATCTTTTGCCTGGTCTGGCTATAATGTAGACAGATGCCCCAAGTCAGTTTACAGCAAAATTGTAAATGATGCAAATTACAGCTGCATTTGGGCTGTGGAACTTTGAAATAAAGCAAATACTGGTTCATGCATACTCACTGTGCAATTTTCAATGAAAAATTGCTTTCACATGCCCTTATCTTATATGTTCACAAAGTGGGAAAAAAATCTCAGTGGATTGTAGATTACGCTCTTAAAAAAATTACTGGAGACATTTAAAACAACTTTTTCTGGCGCCTAGCTCTCTTAATCCGTGCAAATGCAAATATTTTGAGAGATATTTTTAAGTTTGAGTGTGGTTTTTGTTTTCTTTAATTTTAGGGCTCTGGGTTTTTTTAAAGCAGCAGTAGTACTTGTGCCAGTGTGTCTGGAGGGGAGGGAAGTAATTTTTTCTCAGTCTAATTTTGTATTGAGTATTATTGATAGTATTTTGAGTCAGGCTAATTCTACAGCCACTTTATAATTTTTATGAAGATAAATACCATAATCAGCCAACAAGCCACATTTAAGATTAAGGCTTAATAACTTAGAGAGTTTACGATTTAGGATACATGCATATGCTTTGCTGAATGAGATTTTCTCACCTAACCACAGTTGTCCTAGAGTCAAGCGTCTATCTATGTATTTGTTTAAGCATCCTATCTAGGCAATAGAAATAGGCACCCATCCATCCTAGCACAAGAGTTAGACAGGTAGGATTCTAGAGAAATCATCTTTTCCTTTGATTGTCTCCTCCTGTAACCTGCAAATTAAGGTGAATAGCTTAGACTAGATGCCTGCCTTTTAGCCAGCTAAAACATATGAAAATGCTAAGGGAGAACTGAAGTGAAGGGTTGTGGAGCTATGTGTTGGATATGGGCGTTCTTAAAATTCCACCAGTGGTCTCAGAAAGCAGATTTCCCTTCTCTTACTTTCTGCATTAAAATCAAAGCGAATTAACCCAAATCAACCACACCCAGCAAGCTGAGAGGGGCAAACTGTCTTAAAGCACTGAACACCTACATAAGAGCAGACGCAACCCCTCCCTCCTTTTGCACAAGTGTAATTGCAGCAGAGGAACGGATGGAACCCAAAACCCTGACCCTCCGCAAGCTCTAGGAGACCCTCTTTGCAACTCCCTAGCAATGGTTTCAAGGTCATGAGAACACACAAAATACTTTGTCTTCAGCATCTGGAATATAAATAACAAATATTGTTCCTTATCTGTCCCAGAGTTGCACTAGTCGCAATGTCACCCTTGCCTTTTTATGCACATTTTATAAATGGATGAATTAGCCAGCACTATATTTTAATGTTTTAAGAATGCAGATCTTCTTTCAGAAAAATCCCGTGACCAGTAAAACCTGCTTTTGTTCCATCGTAACCACTGAAAACTCTCAGCCACCTTACAATAAAGCAAGGCTGCCTCCACCACCAGGATCCCACAGCACGGGAGTGGGCTGCTGTACGTGAGTATCACAGCCCCTGCTTTCTGTCAAGCAAGTGGGAAAATAAGCTTCCTTCCCACAGGCGCAAGTCTTGGCAGAATGATGCAGTGCTCCCAAGGTCTATGCTTATGGTGGCGAACTGGAGAAGCAATTACACCGATTTTTGCTGCATGTCACTTCTTTTTTCTTCCATGCTGCCCTCTTCTCCACCTCCAGGCTTTTGCCATGGTTCTCCATAAGGTTCTGACACATGCAAAAAGCTTCCTCTTCATTCACGTTCTCCCCTGCTCCCTCCTCAAATCTTCTAAACTAAGATTAGCTCAAGAATTGGAACTCTTTGAAAGAGCAAGACAATATAAACTTTCTTCATCTACCAAGTGATAACACAAGATGATTTTGAGCTCTCATCTTACTAAGTCCTACACTAGATGGAGATACTACTGCTGACTGAAAGACGTACACTGAGATGCAACCCTGGTTACAGGATTTTTTTTAACAAAGTATGTGCTTTCAGCAGGTGATTTTCCTTTTCCTTCTAAAAATGGACACTTGGAAATGGATTGTTGGGGTTTTTTCCCCAAAAACTGTTTTCATTATGATTCTGACTGTAAAGTTCTCACTAGACTAAATTTTCCCCGGAGAAATTAGGTAAAAATAAATGGTAATGTTAAATTCTCCCCTGGCGAAGCAGTGATGGTAAGAGTTAGGAGGCATTTCTGAGCTGCTCCTAACGCAGTACCAGAAACTAGCTGCAGAAAAAGAGGATCACCTCTGACCCTGCCTCCCCGTTGAGGAAAGGAAAATGGCCCACAGTTGAAGAAACTTGGAATCCATTAAAAAAAAAAACCCAAACAACATAGTAGCTACATGAAACCTTTTCTCTGACTGGGGGAATTTTCAAATGGTAACTTTTGTTGTGCCGCACATGGGTGGCACCAACCGAGTCTGTGCACTTATTCATCTCTGACGGTGCCAAAGGTCCAGCCTCCTTCCCCCCACTGTTCTGTTTCTCTGGCTATCCTTGTATCATCCAGTTTTGGATGAAAGAATGAAGACAACTCAAAACAGTGATATAAACGGACAGCTCTAAAAAAAAGGAATCAAAGAATATGCACTGAAATGAATTGCTACAAATATGACTCAGGCAGCAGTTAAGATCACATAAGAATCTTTAAGCAGTCTGACTGCTTCTAGTGCTCCTACCTCCAACTGAAAGTCCTAGCAAGTTAGAGAAAAGTAAAAAACGGATATAGACTTTATTGATTTGTTGTCAAATATCTTGTAACAATTTACCCCTCATAAAATGAGTTAAAATTGATTAATAAAATGCTGCAAATTTTCATATCTTATATGAGACCAGCTGCAGACGTTACGAGATTTCCTTACATTCTCTGAAAGTAGGAAAGCAGGTCAAGACAGCTTTGTATTTACAGAAATGCATGAAATTGACTTAGTCACGTACCATGGGCTTGCAGTTACATGACACAAGAATTTTACTGGGCTGTAGCAGAACAAATAATTACTTGTCATTTGGGAACCTTTACCTCTCTAATGTGATTAAGACTATGCTTCTCTCTGTGGCCATAAGCAGATACTTGAAGAAGGGTTAGCTTCAGGCAAGTGCACATGATGCTTCTTCCAAGTATTGTCCCACCTCCAACCATTCTGGGGCTTTTTAGATGTATGGCTTCCACTTTGGCAAGGGATGCCTCAGGTCTACCACATGCTAACAACATCCTTGTATTTGTTTTCAGCATGACTTCTGTATCAGGACACAACTCCTTATCAGCTTTGAGAGACAGCCATCAATGCACAGGTGACTGAAGCCCAAAGAAAATCAGGATATCTCTGAGGTTGCCGTCTGTCTCTCATCAAGTTGCAATGTCCTGGTTTAGATTTAAGGCCAGTAGTGCCAAAATACAAACAAAGCCTTGCTGGAAGGCAATTCTCTCTCTTGTAAAGCATAAACAGTGGAGGACAATCCCGATATCAGATAAATGCGCACATCACAGTAACCGATGTTTCTTGCTTAGTTCTCACCTGCCATTAGAGCTTATGAAGATGGAAAAAATTACTATTCTTCTACATCATCTTACTATTGTAACAGGGTAAACGTACCCAGCTAATGCTACTAGAGCTTTATATTTTAGTATACTGCAACGTTAGATGAACTAGACAATAGAAATTCACATTCCATTAATTGATTGAGGGCAGTAGCTGTCAGTACTCCAAAGGTGAAGTATCTAACTAGTAAAAGATCCGGTCTCTTTCACATATATAAAAATTATTTTTCTCTAATAAATGAAAACACTGACCACTCACTGGCAAAGAATAAAACAAAGGTGACAGAACAAATTATTTTTTTGTAAAATATGCAATTAAATACCCAAATGGAAAGATGGCATATGTTTCACACAAGAACAGTCATCATGATCTGAAGTGTAATGTTCATTTGGCTGAGTGGATGAGTGGGCACACGTGTCAAATGCACAGATTTTGTAAATATTTGTGTTTTGTAATTTTTCTTAGGAAGGCTGACTCACCGCAGAGCTCTACTGCTGTGTGCAAGTGCAGGCACTACACAATAGCACATTATTCCTTTTTTAATATTTTATAAATGGGAAAAATCAAATCTCCGAAGTCATCTACTCTAATTCTAAGCACTCTGGTGGCTGTTGTTCCCTCACTGCACTTAGCCATTTTCTTACAATATCTCTTAGTGAGGAAATATTCCTTCAGTATTTCTTGAACATTTTCATAAGGAAGCTAATGAAACATCATGTGTTAATGTAATATAGAGTAGGTACAAAATTGGCTAGAAAATAAAGATTATTTTTCAGTGATTACCATTTTTATGGAAGGATGCATTGAATGAAAGATGACAGTGGTCTACCATAGGCCTGACACAATTTTATATTTTCATCAGTGATGGAACAGGGAAAATACACATATTTGCAAGTGATACCAAACAGCTGTAGCACAGCAAGAGAATTCAAAATGGTCAAAACAGACTGGAGCAAATGTTGGTAAAAAGAAAGACAAAATTCAGTGGGGAATGTGAGATTTTACTCCAAAGTCTGACTAAACTACTTCACAGATACAAAATGAGGCCAGTATCAGTTCTGAACACATTCATAAACTGAATGAGCCCCAAAAGCAACACGTGGCTACGAAGTCATACTCCCTATGAGGAGGGATAACTGGCAGGATAGTGATGGGGTTTTAGGTTAGGCATGAGGAATAACTTTTCTGGTGCTAGATAGCAAAGCACGAAAGCAGCTTGCCTGCAGAGTTTTTGGGGTCTTCGTCATTGAAGATGTTTAAGAGAAGGTTCGACAAATATTTTCCAGCAAATGGACAAACAATCACCTGTGGCTTCCTGCACAAAACCTGACCCAAACCACAGGGGCTGACCTCAAGCTTGTATAACTTACTATCACTTTCTCTTCCAAAATAGCTTCTTCTTAGTCTTGGGTTTCTTTCAGTTTCATTGATATTTCAGTTGTTAGAATGACACAATATTGCAGTGGCTATTACATTAGTACAGTGCTAAGATAGACTCAGTGAAGTCTGACACATGTAAGAAGTCACAAAAATCTGACATATTGAGTTACCAAACCTTGATTCACATTGCTTAGAACTTTGGCATCTTTATTTTGTACCTAATTTAATTGGGTTTGGGCAGGTGGACAGAAGTATATCCAAGCAAAGTAATAAATGGTATATTGCCCATACCCAAATAACTTCTTGTAATTATTTCAACACTTCGGCACCTCTGTGGCCTGAACTAGGGAAATGACACAGAGCCCTAACACTGTCTTATTGCTCCTTTTAAAAGCCATTTTAAATCAACAAGATTATACTCCTCAGTGAAACCTGGTTTTGCATGATAAAAGGAAGTTTTTTATTGCATAACAACTTCCAAGAGGGCTTATGCAGAAGATATTTTTGATTTCCGTATCTCCTCTGAAAGGCTGGATGGCAATGGCTTGCAGAGCCCGCAGCTGTTATGAGCACAAGCAGGAGATGTACGGTGAAAGTTTTGCCCAGCAGATGTATCGGTTCAGAGGAACTCCTGGCTGGTGGGCTAAAACCAGAAACGACCATTTTTGGAGGATTCTCAGCTTCTCTCAAGGCTATTCAAGAAAGTATGGGACCAGGCAAGGGCTGACAAAAGCAAAGGAAGGGACAGAAGAGTGAAGGAGAGAAATAAAAGTCCACCCCTAAAAACGTCTGTAGGTAAGGCTAGTACTGCAATATTGAGAATTGCTGCCTAGGTGAAGAAACGGTTGAAATGTTAGGTATTCTAGAAAAAAAAACCCAAATCCTAGCTCTCCCAGGTTGGGCATCTGAATTAGTAAACACTTTAGGTTTTAGTTTTTCAGTCGCTGATCACCGCCTGTGTAATAGGCAACATATTCCCACAGGAATACTCTGAAGATAAAATTAATCAGTGCCCGTGAAATGCTTAGATTTGGTAGTGATGAGCCTCAGAGAAAAGCTCATGAGGAGATGAATCTTTCTGTCTTCAGAGTAGGGTTGGAACTGCATATAACAAATGACGTACACCACTAACTGTTAAGAAACAATCAGGAAAAACAGTCTCTGTAACCCTGTGGTCAATGGTCCTTGGGAAGAGGGCTCCTATAGAAACGTCATGTAACCAGGTAATTAAAGCAGGCACACGGCACATACACAAAGGACTGAAACAAGTTCCACGTGTAAACTTAGCCTTGATGTTTCTACTATTCAGGTTCTTGACTTTGCAATCTTCATATCCTTCTCAAGCAGCATTACAGAGGTGGGTGTATGGGCTGCAAAGGAAGGGGTGGCCACAGTTTCCATTAGGATATGAGGGCAGGTTTCTCTCCTCTCCCTTAGATTCTGACTTTGTAGCATGACGTAGAGTTGACAGCGTTGTTTGTTGAATGACACACAGATTAATATGAGATCAGCATATGACTGACAGCGATGAGGCTTGGCTTTAAACTGAGGTTTTGTTTTTTGCAGTAACACATCATGATCTCATATGTGATTGGCTTTTTTTCCTGCAGCATTAATGTTTTCCCAATTTATTTCCATGATTTTTTTTTCTATTTTGGTTTATTTTTCCACCCAGATTTACTAACCCAGAGTTTTTCAAACTAAAATCTCAATTAGTTAAAAATCCAGGTCCTGTGACCTTTGTGTTACTCCTTGACCCCTCTGCCACAAAAATATCTGTAATAGATTTCTGTGGCCATGGATCTCAGAAGCATTGGAAAAGTAAGTAAAAAAATCTCCAACCTATAAATAAAATGTCACTTTGAATCACAGAAGCTAAACTCCTTACATACCTTTCTTAATGAGTGACAAACAAAACCCCAAACAAAACAACAAAACCAAAACCCACAGATGACATCTTGTTTGCTCTTCATTTTATTCCACTTCTGTAGCATACTCAGTTGGTGGGATAGAGGACTACTTCAAGCTATTTCAGAGAGCTGATTTATAGTCTAGCCACATGAGTTTTAAAGGCATGGGTGTGAATCTTGATTAATTCAGAAAACTAGTCAATCTATTGGAAAACTGTTAAACACTTAAGTACTATGCTATATTAACACAGTTGCCAGAAATCTAAAAAAATTAATACGTATCGTATGATCTTTCTAATCACAGCAAATAAAAATATGGTGAGATACCTTAACATATAATGTCAAAGGACACAGAATTATTACTGAGGTGATTGTATCATAATTTCTAGATAAAGCATCCACGTGCCAGTTATTTGAAGAGCTTCCAGAAACACCATAGCAGAACAGGAATACCACAAGAAATTGGAAAGGCAGTAAGGATGTAATGATAGTGCCATCCACAAAAATGTAGATGCCAGAGAACTGCACTTCTGGACAGAAAATGTTTGCGTATTTTCAATAGATTTTTTTCAGTTTCTTACTCTGCATTTTTAAATCTTAAAAAAAACCTCTGCTTGTTATTTAGAGATACACTGAACAGCAATGGGCTAAGTTTAGGAATAGAGTAAAACATGACTAGAGTATATTTCATCTCATAGTCACTGCAAACAACCAAAGTGTCACTGCTATTCTTGTTTTTTACAGAAAAGGGGAATGTGGATATACTGGAAAATGTCCCATTCCCATGAAACTTAAAAATGCTATCCAACTTGGTAAATTACAAGCAAGTTATTACAGCTTCTAGCAACAGTGATATTGAAGCTATGTTGGTCTCAAAATACTTCTTTTACTAGCATAGGAAAACAGGAAAGCTTGGATGTTCCTTTTCCATCTACTTCTATATGTCTAAGAAGAGGTATTGTCACTTTCATTGAGATTTTTGTTCATAAATCTCCTCTATTTGATAACGTCTTTGTTATTTGCAATCAGAAGCTTGGAGTTCCCGAGCTTCAACACAAATTTAGCTCTCCTGAGGGGCAGATTTACAAGGTCTTACTTGCACTGAGACATGAAATGTCCTCAGACGTTGGCAGGGACAAGGGACATTTTTAACTCAGCAGTCCACATTTCCAAAGAGAGAGATCTCCACAGTTTCTGACTCAAGCTTGAGCAGTACAGATAAAATTATGCATGGCACTTACATGTTCCTGAGATAACATGTATTTCTGTTTGCATATTTACAACTTTCTCATGATGTGATTGGGAAGAGGCCAAAGGAAAACAATATGTAACACCATATTCTTTCTGTTCAGTCTTTACTAGGCACTCCGCAAACACCCTTGCCCCTTGCCCCAAAGAGCTTACAGCCCATAGAAACAGACTCATTCTTCCTATGTGAAGAGCTCCACTGGACACAGTTTAGAAATTAACTTCAACACAACAAACATTAACAAAGTCCTCACAAAGCACGAGCATGCTGAGTGGATGAAACCTGTACTTTATCAACGTGGAAAATCAAGATACTTTGGGGGAACTTGTTTTCAACACAGCAGAAGCAACAGTAACAGCTCAAATCAATTGCTAAGTATCCTAGGTAATGCTTACTTTATAGACACTGTTGACATCTGAATTCAGGTTTTTTTGAAATGAGTATTATAGCTTAAAACTTTGGAAGAATTTATACCATTTGTGAGTTGGCTCACAAATCATATAAATGCTTTGAGAACTTTAAGTTGTAATTTATAATTAACATTTTATAATTACATTTTATGATTAAACCATATAATTATTTATTAATTATAATAATGTTATAACTGAATAATATACTTAAATATCAATTTTATAATTAAAATTTTACAATTAAAACTTAAAGCTATGTTTGCGAGCTAACTCACAAACGGAAGGAGGGAAGAAAACCAATTTGGGAATAGTAACTTAAGGAACGGGCCCGCAAACACTTGGTTTGCCGCAGACGCGGTACTTCAGCGGTTGCGCGCGCCGCCGCGCGCCACCGAACGACTGCTCCGCACGAGCGGGGCGCACCCCTTCCGACCCTCGCTCCCTACGGAAGACCTCGTCCCAAACAGTGCCGTCAGCGGAGTTTCCGCGCAGACAGCCAGTTCCTACTTCAACGACCGACGTGAAACGGAAAATGCAGTTTCCCGAAGGTTCCCCCCAACTCTGCGGCGCAGGGCCGGCACGGGGGGGGCTGCAACGGTGCAAGGGACGGCCCGTACGGGGGCGGGAAGTGTTTCGGGGGGGGAAGCGGGGGCACGGCAGGGTGAGGAGCGGGGAGGGAGAGGAGCTTCTCCTCCGGCGGGAAGGAGGGACCTTTCCCGGGCGTCATTCCCAGCAGACGCTCCGCATCCACGACGCTGCCCGGCAGACCCGCGGGACGGCCGGCTTTCCGCGCCGGGGCGGGCCACCTAAGACACCGACACGCGTGGACGCTGCCTTCGTGGGACGAACACTTCGCGGGGCTCCGCCGACAGCGACCGACCTCGCCGAACTGTTTTCGCGGAGACGGCGGCGGCACCGGTCCGGCCTCCCGGTTGGCCCCGGGGAAGGGGCGCTGCCGGCCCCCGATCCCGATCCCGATCCCGATCCCGGCCTCGGTCCCGGCTCGCGCGCTCGGGGCGGCGCGCGCTCCCGCCGCCTGCCGGCCCCCTCCAGTCACGTGGCGGGAGGGAGCGGGGCGGGGCGGTCGTCACGTGAGCGCGGGGGGCCGGGGCTGGCGGCCGGGCTGGAGGGGAAGATGGCGGCGGAGAGGGAGCCCCCGCCGCTGGGGGAGGCGCGGCCCGCCGACTTCGAGGAGCTGGAAGACGGCGAGGACCTCTTCACCAGCACCGTGTCCACCCTGGAGGTGAGAGCCCGCCCGCCTCCGCGGGCCCGGAGCCCCGCGGCCGGGCCGGCAGCCGCCGGGCCCTCTCCCCTCCCTGCCAGGCCGCCAGTGCCGCGCTCCTGACCGGGGCCGCCGGCCCCTCGCCCGGCCGCCGGCCCTTACGGGCCCGGTCCTCAGCTGCGGCCCCGCCGCCTGCCGCAGCTCCGGGAGCGGCGGCGGCTCCTCGGCCCTTCCCTCCCGGCGGGCGAGTGGCCTCGGCCCCGCGGGGGCTCGGTGGTTCCCCTCAGGTCCTCCTCCTGCCAGAAGGAACCGAAAACTCTTTCTCCAAGCGCCGCTGTGCCAAGTCGCCGCCTTCCCTCGTCTTACCCCCTTGTTGTACTGCCGGGGTAATAAATATTTCCACCTTTCCTCTTCACACGACGCCCGTTTCTCTGGTGTCGTCGTGTGTCCCGTCCCTCCCCCACCCCCCCCGGCCTCCCCCTTAGGCTGGGCATGGATGGATAACAACTCATTCTTTCTTTGTTTGGCCGCTTTCCGAGGCTTCACCCCTTTCCAATTTGCAAAAACTTGTAGAAACTTAACTCCTCTCTCATCCTTGCTCCGCCGGAGGCGGCGGAGCGCTGGGCTGCAGCCGGGCAGCCCGCACTGCCAGCGGGCACCGAAGGCGGGAGATGCGCGTGCGAGGTGGCTGTTCGGAGAAATCGGAGCCTGGAAGAGCTGAAAACTTTTAGTGAATACATCTCTCAACCGTGGTTGCTTTCGATGTCAGGAGTCTAGTACAAAAAAAAAACCCCAAACCAAAAACAAACAAACAAACAAAAACCCGAAAAAACCCACCACAAAACCAACAGAACAACTGAATGCGTAAATAGGTCCTCGTTCTGAAAAGTGCTTATGTGTTTGTTCGTTATAGTGGGAGCTTTCCTTGCTGAGTTGTTGCGGTCGTGTTTCACCTGTGTGTTTTGCCAGTATCTTCTGGAAGAACTTTGTTTTTCCTGTACACGGTTGCCCATTTAAAAAGAAAATTGTTCCTGTTCCTCTTTTCCTGAACAGTTTCCTGTCCCTGACCTTTACAGTAATAGAATCAGTGCATGTTTCTTTGTTTTACTCTGGCTGCTGCCTGTCCTTAACAAAAAAGGCCAGAATACAAAGAGGCTCTTAAATGTATTTTAAAGTCACTTGCCTTCTCTCAAGTCACTTTTTTTTTCTTTTTATAGATGCATAATCTATGCATTAGTAGAAAAAGATCTGTGGAAAAATGCTGTGAAGGAATAGCGAATGATGTGAACCTGCAGTTGACAAGAATTTTGTCAATAGAGTTCCGCACATCTCTGTGATACAGTGTGTATTACTGGAGTCTTGTTCTGTGTGCTGAGAAAGACTACAGTATAAGATAACATTTTTACTGATATGGTCTAGGATTAAAGATGCGAGAGATGATAGATTTAGCATCTAAGTCACAGTTACAATGAGAAATCCTCATCTTAATGATTAAAAGTAGTTTCTGAAAACTCCTCTAACTGCAAAAACTGGCAGAGAAATGCACTTTGTATTGGGTGGTTTGGTTTACAGTTCTATTGCGCTTCTTTGTTCTTGTAGGCAGTCTATTTGGAAGAAGGTAGCTAAGTAGAAAGGGGAAGCCTCTTTGCTTAAAGAGAAACTTTGAAAAGCTTTGTCAGTAAAGCTTTTTTTGACATCTAATCAGCCACAGCATTTAGGAAAAAGCCCTGATCTTGTGACTTCCTGCAACTTTGGAAGGAAGAAATAATGAAAATTGACTTTGAACTTCTCCCTAGCTTGAACGTAGGTTGTTTAACTCAACCGTATAGGACATCTTAGTCCAGAGAAGAACCATTATGTCATGGTGTGGACCTAGTTAAACTTCTGTCTTGAGTGTTGTTTTAATCCTGAAGTAGCTGTTTCTAAATGGCAAAAGAAGGTCCCTAATGACAACAGAATGGTGTCATGCTTTTCGTAGTTGATCATGTATTTGTTTGCTGATACCAGAGGAGAGAGCATGGCGAGGTCCAAACCCAGCTTGTATGAAGGCTATGGTACTTTGAAAGGCTTCCCAACTGGTTTATCTTGGAGCTGTCCATTTTCTGTTTTTGCGTGATTAATTTCACATACACCCCCCCACACACACACCCTATTTTTTCTTGCTTTCATTCTCTTTGCAGCTCACAAACGGCGTGTGGTTCCTTTCTTGTCTATGATTTGGTTTTGCAGTGGGGAAGCTGTAAGATTTCTAATATGTTTTCCAAATAGCTTCCATGTTAACAAAGTCTCTATTAGAAAACGCATGCTGACTCGTCTAAGTTTCTTCTGAGAAACTATAAATTCAATGTGTATTATGAATGGCAAATATGAAATATTTAAATACAGGAAGGCTTACTTATTATTTAAATACAGGAAGACTTCAGTGGCTTATCTGTATAATCAAATGGAGAATATTGTTTATTTCAAGTTGAATTCTCTCATACAAAGAAAAAGAAGCTGGAGTTCTTACTTTCTTTGTGCACATACTAAAAGTTAATGTCTTGAGTTAAACCTTCTTAATTCTAGAATGTAAAATGTTAAAAGATCACACTGAGCTGTAGCACCTGGCTTTTCTGAGGTGCAGTGGGAACACATTCTAGGACTTGAAAACTTGCTGGATGGCAGAGAATGAGAATGCTTCCCTTCCTGTGAACGTAGGGCACCTGTGAGCCTCAGGCACTGGGCTGAGCAGCAGCTTGTCTGAGCTGGTGGGGTGCTCATTTCCTCATCGGATATCCACAGTGCCCAAGAGTAGTAGAATGATTATTTGGTTTTCATTGTGCCAAATGTCTGGAGGACTGCCTCCATTAAATTCATGGTCACTGAGTGGTCTCCCTTCAGCTGCCAGCGTTGCTTTCATCAATGAGAACAGCCAGGCTGGATCACACAAGTGGTCTAAGCCAAGACTGCATTTACAGCAGTACTCAGTGGTGGATACTGTGTGAAGAGTATTGCTGATTATTATATGTATGTGCTGGTAGTCACCTGCAGTGCTCTCCCAGCTACTGGGTTTTTGTAGCTCCAGGACTTCCTGAGCCCTAGGTAGCATCACAATATTAATAATTTTCCATGGACTTACCTGCTTGCTAAATTTTCAAGTGCATGTTTTTTTGTTTTGTTTAAATAAAAAAAAAGTTGTCCATGATATGTCCATGCATAACAAGAAGTTCTGGAAGTTAACTGTGCATTATGAGAAGAATCATCCCCCATTATAAGTTTGTCATCAACAAATTGCTAATTTGCAGTCTGTGTCCTCTTGTCACTGGTAGGAGAGACTGCAAACAACAGTATGAAAGTCATTTTTGGCAACATGAGCATATGAAAAAAGCTTATGTTAGATTTTCTGAAAAATTGTATGATTAGTGTTACTCTCATTTCATCATTTCCTCCTCCTCCTTCCTCCTTGCCCTAGTCTGTTTCTCTGCCACCTCCCTTGTTTATCTGTTGCACCACTTCTTACTTAATTTCCCTTTAAATTCTCACTCATTTCTGTATTGCCTGTCTCTGTCTTTTGTAAAGCAAGTGCCTTGTGAGCATGTAGCTAAGCTGCCACCTACTCATTTCAATGGGTATTTATTTTCCTGGTATTTTTTTGAAATGAAAGAATACATGGCGGCACTTGAAAACAATGAGTGAGCAGTAGATGTGTTAATCTATCAAATACGGTCATTTCAGGCAGGGTGTGTATATAATCTCATTGCCAGTGTATCAGTTTATGTCAAAGATCTGCAATATGCATTTGGTTTTTGCACAGAAGGCAAAACATGAGATAGGCTCAGAAGTCCAGATGTCTTTAATGATGTCCATTGAATTTAACAGTGACAATTGTAGAGGAAGCAGTGAAGACCCCGTTGGAATATCTGAGAGGAAAATATTAAGTCCTTCAACACTGTACTATACCTTTACAGCAAACTAAGTCTGTATCCAAAATTAATTGGTGTAATTCTACTGGAAATGTGTGTCTTGTTCCTTGGTGTTAAATCCAGGCTGTAATGGAAGCATGTAGGCGTTCGTTCTAGTGCGATTGCTTGTGTCCTTACTTTCTGCTGAAAATGTTACTGTCCTACTGTTGAGTCTATTCTCTCTGCCCACACTCTGATTTCTGAGCTTCTGTAACCCTGTTTCAGACAATGGGCCGGGTTAACTTGAACAACCAGAATAGTATGATGGTCAGCTTATGTCAGCCTACTGTGTTCTGACTGGAGGAGGATAGGAGGGGTTCAGACAAGTAGTTGAACTGGTTCGGGGGTGACCCTACTATTAAGAGAAGGGAGGATGTCCAAACATCTAGGGCTATAATTTCAGCTAACAGAAAATGTGAGAGCTTGTTCTTGTTTCTTCATAAATCAGTTATTGCTACCAAATGTAATGCACAATAAAAGAGGAGAAAATTGAGCTTGTTACTGCCATTGCAAATTGGAATGGGTCCATAGGCCGCTTACCAGAAATTCATATAGCAAGAAATTTTACACGCATGTACCTTTCAGGAAATGGCACGTTTGTGATATTTTGTGAATCATTGGCATCAAGTTTAAAATTTCTAAACAGCTATGCTGTCCCTGTGTTTCTGGGCTATGAGGTTTTTTTGTTAGTCTCATCTTCCATTTCTTGTCTGATACTCAGATTTTCACTGCACTAACTGCTAACTCCTTTGACAGCCATTTTAATTGCCATTTTAGCTGTACTTGATAGAGATAAAAAAGCAAAGTTGGGGTCCTGTCTTTTAGCTTGTACCTGTAGTAGGGTGTAACTGGAATAGCTTAATATGTTACTAGTTGGTTGGGTGCATGGGTGCTTTTTTTGAGAGGCTGAATGAATAGCACTCTCTGACCCACTGACTGTGTAAAATAATCATTATTAGGAATTACTGACTCTAGTTTCTGATACATTCAGGGCTGTGGCTTTCTGCGTTTTCATAGTTCCCTGAGGACTATGTCTGTTTTAAAGGTAACTTTTGAAGATAACAAACTAAAGTTTGTTGCAAAACCCTTAAAAAAAAAAAAAGGTCGATGCTGTATTCAGACCATGAGTCATTTTTAAGAAGTTTCTACACAGTCTTTTTCATATGAAGTCCCAACTGTTTGTGAAGATATTTAACCCCATCCTTAATTTATCTTGTCTGAGAATGACAGCTGTTTAAAAATACCAAAGAGTCACTGAAAGATTAGTAGACCAGGAAATAACCTTATTCAGCTGTCAGCTTGTTGTGGTTTAACTCCAGCTGGCAGCTGAGCCCCGCAGAGCCGCTCGCTCACTTTCCCCAGCAGGATGCGGGAGAAAATTTGAAGGGTAAAAGTGAGAAAACTTGTTGGTCAAGATAAAGACAATTTAATAGGTAAAGCAAAAGCTGCGCACACAAGCAATATACAATGAATTAATTCATTCCTTCCCATCAGCAGGCAGGTGTTCAGCCATCTCCAGGAAAGCAGGGCTTCATCATGTGTAACTGTTACTTGGAAAGACAAATGCCATAACTCCAAACATCCTCTCCATCCTCCTTCTTCCTTCAGCTTTTATTGCTGAGCATGGTGTTACATGGTATGGAATATCCCTCTGGTCAGTTGGGGTCACCTGTCCTGTCTGTGTCCCCTCCCAGGTTCTTGTGCACCCCCCAGCCTACTTGCTGTTGGGGCAGTGAGAAACAGAGAATGCCTTCACGTTGTGTAAGCACTGTTCAGTAGTAAGTAAAACATCCTTGTGTTGTCAACACTGTTTTAGTTACAAATCCAAATCATGGAACTATACAAGCTGTGATGAAGAAAATTATCCCAGCCACAACCAGCACGCAGCTGAGAGGGTATTCTAAAGAAAAGTCATTTTACCTATAAGTTATCCACAAAACTAAACTTCAATATCTACTGTTCTTAAAAATGGAACTTGAGATTTGTGACAAATATAGATCTATTATATCTTTATCAAACAAATAATACACAGACAGAACTTCTCTTTCACTGGAAATCTTCCTATAAGAGTTACTTCTAGACTTTGTGTCTTGTATACAAATTATACCACCTGCACGAATAAGCTTTGCTGCTTGTGCTTTCTGAGGTGCCCCTAAGGTCTCTTTGAGTCCTCTGCTTTTGCAAGTATTCTTCAGTTGTGGTTTGTGGAAACCAGGGTGTATGAAATTTGGAGAAAGCCATCTGTAACTGGTACGCTAACTATAGCTGTGAAGCCTGCTACATAATTCCTGTACATAATTCTTGGGTTTCTTTAGCAGTGCCAATGGACAGGATCTTTTCCAGCTCAGTAACAGAAAGAGATCCATAATCCTACCAGGACTTGGTGGCATGTATTTATAGCTATTCCTAGGAAGAATCTGTTCCTTTCTTCAAACTGGGAATAGCTTTGTATTGGCCTCTGGTTAACTCATTGCTTTAGGCATGTAAATATTTGGGTTTTATATTATGCCATACATTGATCTGGTTTAAGTGTTCAAGGTTAATTTTGTGTCTGGTAGAGGGTTTTTGTGTTTAGAAACCAGGTATTGTCCAAAGTAACCATTGGTAACCAAAATAGCTACCTCAGATATAACTGAAAAGATAGGCTAAGGGAGTAGCTTGAATATATGAGTATTCTCCAAGGGCTCTTTTCCACCATTCATTAATCAAGAGCACAATTAAGGGATAAAGCAGAAAGCCCTCTGCTATGTGCAGCAAGTGGTCAGGAAGACTTTTGTTCCACGTGCCTGGCTCTATTACAGCTGTTTTTCATGGAGGTGAATTGTCAAGTGTGAACTACATTCTGCATCTGTGGTAGTGTGGGGTCCCCATTACGTCCTAAACTTCCGATCTATCAAAATGTAAGTGAGTTGCTCTTCAAAGTTGAGTAGCAGCAAAACTGGTTTGTAATGAGTATCTATAATGTTTTCATGAAGAATTGCTTTTGCTGATAAAGCTTTCGACTGCTTGAACCTCACAGGGGAATCGGTCATTTCCGTGCTCTGCTGTTCTAGCTGAAGTACGAGATCTTGAACTCGCAGCTCTACGCAGCACTGCCTGGAGAGACAGACTGTTTCTTTTGAAATAGGCTACTTCTGAGTTTTGAAATCAGTTAAAACTGTTGACTATTGCATGTGACACATACTATCTATACTATAATTTGTAGAATAATGAAGCATGTCAAGAGGTGAGGTTTTCTTAAATTTCCTAGTTAATTTTGTCTAAATTAGTTGCAAGTCTTGTGATACAACTTAATAATCATGCTTAACAGAGTGAACAAATGCACCAGAGCACTCTATTTGCTGTGGGATCATTTTGGCATTGGTTTAGTATGGGATGAGAAGTGTACGTGTGACTAGATGATTGGTTCCTTGTAAGGTTATAAACTCTACTACCTATATACAGTTCCTGAGTGTTTCTGCTTTGGCTTTCTTTGCAGGCTCTAGGGCAAAATCAAACAGTTTGAGAGGCTGCTCCTTTCATTGCTCATCACTTTGTTTTGTTTATTGTTTTCCCCCACGTTATATATGGGCTTTTCAGGGAGTGGCAACCTTTGGCAAAGGGAAGGGGATATAACTTCTTATGTCATTTGAAAGGAGCGGTTCCTTGTTGCAGCCATAATGTGGTTTTGAGGAATATAAATTTTCTGATATTCTGGCATTTGCTTTCATCTTCCTTTTGTCTTCAGCAGGGAGAACACTGAGGAAAACATTTCTTGCTTACTTCTGTACCAGAATTTCAGGTTACTGAGAACTGGATAGAGGTGGGGGCCAGGATCTGGCTTTGTGCTGCTTGAAGTAAAGCAGCAGTGCCATACTCCATGTCAGGATGTACACTGCTCTTGGAGAGCCCTCTCCCTTAGAACTGTTGCCTCTGCTACATTTATGAATGTGAAAATACAATCTGGACAGATTTTTTCAGTGGCTTTTCAGTATTTTTTTTCAGGCTTTTTTAATCTTTTGCAGCCTGTGGCATTTGCTGAAGTGTAGCCTGAAATGTTTACTTTCTGTTTTGAATTCTGGTTCTGAACTTAAATTATGACAACTGTATGCAACAACTAGGAAGCATATAGTGACGTAATTTACAGATGCTCCTTTTAAAGTGCACTCATTCATGAGTAAATATGCTGTTGTTGAAAACTCCTTAGCTAGCTATCTTGAAGTTGTGAGACACGAGTCTTGCAAATTTCCTAGTACTGTGGCAGTAAACCAAGCTGATACTTATTCAACAAGTATTTTCTAAGTGAAGCACTGATCTTCAGTTAGGTGTGTATTTATTTTGTGAGTAAGCTATATGTTTGGTAGCCCAGCTTCAGTATTGCTTTAATTTTCCTGAGTGTCTTCAAGTATTTTGCTTTTTCAAAGGGCAAGTTCTAGTCTTCAGTGAATTAAAAGAACTGTATCTATTGGCAAGCCTAACTTCCATGTACAGTACAATGTGACCCTCTGTGGCAATAATCCCCAAATTAAACGTGTTGCAAAGCTATCAAAATTTCTTGTGGCTGCAAGCAGCATTGAATTGTTTGGATGGCGTTAACCTCTTCTTTTGGTCTCTGGAAAACTGGTATAGAGCACTTGGAAATTTCTTTATTAATTTTTTTTTCTCTGTACAATTCCAAATTTAAATCCAAGTCTTTACAAAAGGAACATCATAATCAAATTACATTCAGCAATTCTAATAAACTTATTCTAGATATTTCTGTAGCAGCTTTTGTTTCATGTTAATTAAACCTGAGGAAATGGGTGACTTTTTTCTCTCTCTGACAAAGAAATGAAAAGAGCTGTTGACTAGCTCATATCCTTTGTTTATTGTTACCATGCTTGGAGTAGGAAATGGAAATCGCTGACAGGGTTTCCTTTTTGTACATCTTGCCTTGTTTCTTTGCAATGAAAGCATGTTTGTTGCAATAATTCTTATATAGTGACACATGGCAACTGGTTNTTTTTTTTTTTTTTTTTTTGAACAGTCAAGTCCTTCATCTCCAGAGCCAGCAAGTCTTCCTGCAGAAGACCTCAGCACAAACTCCAATGGTCCAAAGCCGGCAGAAATCATGCTAGATGATGACAGAGAAGACCTCTTTGCTGGTAATTGCTCTTTTCTTCTAATGTGTCTGCATAAACTCTTTTGCTTTTGGACTGAAAGAAACGTGCTTTTCTGGAAAGGAGGGTTAAAACCTTTTAAGTAATTTAACAATCGTATACATGTTTTTTCTTGTGGTACTTTGTAATGTTAGTTAAGTTTGTTTACTAAATATGAGTTTCTCAGTGGTGTGTACTGCCAGTGCATGGTGTGGCAGTATTCTGCTGACAGTAATAATAGTATTTATCATTATGTAATTGATAATATTCAAATCTGTTTGTAAAAACATGACTTAAGTTGCATCCTTGCTTTCTCCTTAATAACCATGCATAAGCTGTCCCAATCTTTTTTCCAATTATAAAGAAAGATAATTCAGATCATATCAAGCTGGAGGGATTTCCTTCTTCTTAAGACTCTTTTGTTATAATGAAAGGATAACAAACTGGCATATGGGACAAGTCCTATCATTTCACTAGCGCACGATTCTGTCTCTGATACTTGACAGTACTGCAAGTTTTGGAGAAAGATATGTGAAAGTTCTGATAAGTAATCAGTTAATAGACAACACATTTCTAATGTTTCATCAATCGGTCACATCAGTGTTGGTTTTCGTCTATCTTAACCTGGGTTATGGTTGCTGTCAATTACAGGTGTAGGAGCATTAATTTTTCAAGAAAGCAGATGTAATATTTGGAGTATTTTGTGTACGTCGAAAGATGACTCTGAATGCTGCTTCTCAATACTAACACTTTTCCTATTACTACACATTGAATGAGTTAGTTCGCAATCTGCTTTGAATACAGTCCTCATCTCATCTTCATTCATTCTCTGATGCAGTCATTCACAAAGAAACTTTCTAGCCTTTAGTTCTGGGCTATTTTTTATAGACACATGCGTACACGTGCCTGTTACGTTTTTTCTGAACTTACTCGTATTTGCATATATTTCAACTTATATTTGCTCATGACACTGTTAGAATGTATTGACTAGTTTACTAACTCTCTGAAAGTGTTTTAAGAGAAAAAGAGAATGAAGAATAGAGGGGTAATCTTACTACTTTTGTATTTATATTGCCTGATCGTATGACTTACAAAGACCAGCAGTGCTTTAGCAAGGAAGCATTCTAGTACTAGTAATTTAGTTATTTAGCTTCAGTATATAGAGCCGGCTTTTTATATCCATAGAGCCATCTGGAATGGATATTTTAGGAAAGCCAATTCTCCTTTGGATGATATTAAGAAAAAAGGTGGCTGGAGTAAATATTGAGGAGAACCAGACAGAAGGAACAAATGTTAGCAGCCAGACTGTGTCAGCTGAAATGAATGCTGTGAGGAAAACACACAGAACTGATTTAATGAGTTTGAGTTTTGCTACAGAATACGTTCTCTTTAATGCATGCAGCACTGAACTGAAAGCATCTGACATACTGCATGTATAACACAACTAAGACTGGTCTTTAAAAGGTCAATCTATGTACAGACTGAGGCTAGTACAAACTTTCAAATAGGGGGAAAAAAACAAGTGTGATTTATGGAGCCTAAGACATAATATATCTTTCACAGTATCCTGTTTGAAGCAGGAACTTTGCATAATACAGTTCTACCATAGTGATGAACTTCTTTGTATTGCTGTTGGCACAGGCGTTCTCAAAAACGATGTGTAATTTGTGTTTCAGTGCTGTGCACTGACAAGTATAACTGTTTCTTTCTTAGGACTGTTTTGCTAGACAATGATGTTAATCCATCTGATTAACTTTCTGATACTGATTTGCAATGAATAGAAACAACGTGAGAAGTCTACATGAGATACCTATTTTCTTGCTTCCAGCACAATTTCCTAAGCCTGTCTTTCTATGAAAGCAGGACTTAATTTACAAGTTTTTTTCTTCAACATGTTGAAATTCCAAAGAAACCTATCTTGACACAGCTTATAGGAATGCGTAACTGGAGAGGAAGAGAATGAACTTCCACAGCTTTCTAACTTCATATTGAATTATTAGACACTATAAAATCCAGGTAAATTAAACCCTATAGGTGGCTCCTGAAATGAAGGGCTTTGACGCTTTGGGGGCATAAACAATTCTAGTTTTGCAAACTTATTTGTAAAAAAAAAAAAAGTGATGGTATGCCTCTCTAGCTATTGTAGGCTTGATAAATCTTTTTTATTATTCCATCTAATAATGCAACCTAATAAAAAAGGAGGTGAGGGAGCACAAATTATATGATTTCCTGTACTGTTTTAAAGCAGTTCAGAACCTGGGATTTTTTTTAGTCTTTTTTGGCTGTACTTAAAACCTCTTTGCTATTGTGTTTCTGCAGCAGCTACAGGATAGTATGTGCAATAAAATGTTTTAGATATTCATTACCTTGTCTCTGGTGAGTCATAAGTGCTTTGGCTGAACTATTAAAACTGGGTTTCAAAGGTGGAAGAAAATGAGTTTTCCACCTGTCATTGGAGACCAGTAAATTTTGCTGCTGCATTCATTAGTATTGTGGTTCTTGATTCCGTAAAAAAGCAAACTGTCTTGCTAAACCCACTTAAGCACTTTCACCCTTAGAATAAAAGTCAGTGTGTTGATTATTTGGCCAAAAAAGAATTACTTTATCTTACCTTGTAGAGCTCTTGCATGTGGAGATCAGTGCTCCAAATCAGGTAGTATTGAGAGTATCTGGAGGGGCTTTGGGGTGTGTCTTAAAACTTTGCTGTCCATAAGCTTCTCTTGTAGAGTGAAGAACTAGATATTGGATTAGTCTTCCAAAATGTAGGCCTAAAGTTCTGTGTATGGCTGCAGCAATATGCTGTGGACTGCCTGTGCCAGGATATAGTTGTCTGTGCCTTCTGCCTCTAGTACTCATAGATGATGATCAGGTTTGTGAAGTTGTGTCAGTGTTCTGTCACCATTTTTGGAAAAATGAAAAATTATAAATTTTCCTCTTCCCAGTGTGGTAAAAGATTACTTTTTATTTTCTTTTGGGTTTGGGTTGTTTTTTGCAGCTCGGAAAGATGTTAGGCAATGGATCATCTTATGCAAGTATCTAGCTACTGTGTCCTCAGGGAAAGTCAATGCTTTGGGTTGGGGGGTGATGTTTGTTTTTATTGCGTTTTTGTTTTGTTTTTCTTCAGATCATGATAGGATTGTCTTAGGCTTTTCTCCTGGGAGTCGATACAGAAAAGGAGATGCTAATTCTGTGGACCAGAGAAGGTGTGTTTAGGCTCAGGTGAACAGCAAAAGCTTCTAACTGATGGTGTCTGTCAGGCTGTTGTCATGTGGTGTGTCTGACCAGAATTGTTCAGTGGGGATGCCTTGCTGCTTTTGAGAAGGTGGTTGTTCAGTTCTGAGTCTTTTCTGCAAGAAACAAACGCAGGAAAACATGTGAACCTACAGTTTTGAAGTCAGAAGAAGGCCTTATTAGTGGCTGACTGTTCTGTTAAAACTATTTCCGTTCTCATTAAGATTTTTTTAGTACTCCTGATATAGCAGTAAGGGTCATGGGCCATGACTTAAGTGTAGTAGTTCTCACAGTCAGTTTTGTTAGGATCTCTGTCTCTGAAATAAATACTGCTATGCCTGGAGAAGCCTTTTTTTAATAACTTGTCCTTGGTTCTGGACAACAGTTTCTCATTCAGTTTACTTCCACATTTATGTGATCACCTGAGTAAACTTTCAAAGATAATAGGCCAATTTAAACACTCAAGCCCTGTCAGAATGTTAGAGGCCTGACATTTAGAAGTGTGACCAGTAAAAATAAATGTTAGCTGAAGTGCGCTGCTAGTGGGGAATTGCAAACTTGCAGTTTCCAAGCTGATGTTTGACAAATACTGGTGGTGAAAAGTAAAGAAACAAGAGCTGTCTAATGCTGAGATTGAGCCCCATGCTTCAGTGCAGATAGAAACTTGGTGTAGTTGGCTGTAGAATGTTAATTAAACACAAATAGTTGTCTTCTGCAGCAGGATGAGATGTTTTCATGTTCTTTTGAAAGTAAGCCTCTTGACAGTGATCCATAACAAAGACTGTTAATGGATTGTAAAGTAGGTATTTATGTGTGGAAGTCTTACAGCATTAGATTGGTGGGAGTGCTTAATATGGGCTGATAACTACCATAGCTGATGTTAATGTTGGATCTTTCCCTCCTAAAAGTTGGGCAGAGCAGTTGCCTCTCTTTATGCAAGAAGAGCTTATGCTTTTGAGAACTTCCCAGGAAAGCAAGACATCTAGCTTTCATTTTTCATGCAAATACTAATACAGAATATTTAAAAAAACAAACCACCACCACCCCACCCCAAACCACAACCTAATTCCTAAGTTTTCAGAGGAATATCTAAAAATGAATAAATCAAGCAAATGTTTCTGAAAGTGCAATAGTTTCTACTCTGAAACTTACCAAATCCATCTTTCCATGAAAAAAACAACCCACAAACAGAAGAATTGTCAATGAAATTTTTTAATTTAGACCATGTCATCTGATTGCTCGTACATTCTTTCAATGTATATATAAGAAGCATTAAATGCCAGAGTTCATCAGAACAAATCTATTTCTTGGGAAACAGATCTTTAGCTGATGTACCACTCAAAGACTGCTTTTCTGAGGGGAAAAAATAGCTGGGAAGTGTGAGAGCCTGCTGTTGCTATATAAAGTTAATACTCTTTCCCCTCAGAATGTCTCAATACTTTTGTTTGAAACAATAAGTACAACATCCTTCTCTCTGTCCTGCTCTGTCCCATTATCCCCTTCCACTATCTTTTCCATTTCACTCTTCTAGATTTACATAATGTCCGGGATGCATGCAGACTTGGGAGTGAGAGGTAACAGGAGGGAGGATGGCATAAATTCTCCTTTTTTCTTCCTAAAAGAACTGTCCTGCTGCTATCAAACAAACAGATACTATTTTCTCTGGGTTAGTTCCTCCAGGAAAATAGAAAAGGAGGGCTAGTAGGCAGCACCTCTAAAAATATGCTCATGCCCAACCAACCCAGGGTTACACAGCTTTAGAAATACTGGTGTGAACGAAGTCTAACATTGCTGGTCTTGCTGAAAGGAAACATCCCTGTCTTTCCAGCTGTTTGTTCTTGCTGCTTTCTCTTTACAGAAATAATGCACTGGCTTAGCAGTATCTTCAGCTATCTGCTAAACAGTAGCAGGGGGCTGATCCTGGTTGGAGTTCATGTGGTACACGTCCTAGGTCATTCATTATATTAATGGGTGTGTGGATACAACTCTGAAAAAAAGGAGTGCTGGGAAGGAGTGTGCTTCTGTTGCATCTGATAGCAGTCCTGGTTTGTTACATTGAATTCACACTTTTTTCATTTAGTCATACTTTTACAGTAACAAGAATGTTTTCTCATCTGATGAAAGTGAGAAATCTATGTGCTTTGCATTGTTTCATGACTTGTTTTATAAGCCTGTCTAAAATTTGAAGGTGCAGGGAAGTACTTAGTTGTGATTAATGGTTTGTTTCCCAAACACACGTGCTGGAATATAGCTTGTGGTAGAAAAAGGAAGAATTGAAGTGGAATGGCTTCATTTTATATTTTTTTTATATTTTATATTATATCCTATTATATATATAACATGTTACATGGGTATATATAATTTTTTCTTAGAAATCTTTCTGTGAAATAGTCATCTGTATAACATATATGTTGAAGGCTGTTAGCCACCAAAGGAAAGAACTACCTCTTTTCCATGTTTAAATGTTGTTGTTCTACCAATCTAAAAGCTTTTTTTGCAACTGCTTCAGCATGACTTTCCACCTGATCTGAGGTTTTGAATTAAAGTTCTTTATTGGTTTAAGATGCAGTACCCTTCCTGTGGCGTTTGAGGAGAGGAAGCATCAGCAGGATTCTTCAGAAAGATTTAGCAGTAAGAATAAAGCAATGGTAGAAAAATAAATCTTTCCAGATAAAGTTTTTAGATAATCTTCATTCATATTTGCCCTGGTTTGAGGTAAAACAGGACCAATTTTGTTCAGGATCTTTACTTTTTAGCTGGGCCTCTTCTGACTACTGAAATTAACATATTGTGCAGAAACTGTTCACTTTCAGAGTGATAAGACCTATGTTTGTAGTTGATGCCCAGGCATGGTATACAGAGAGGCTCTTGCTTATACTTATCACTGTAACACCCAAGGGCAGATAACTTGGTTATTTGGCCCATTAGAAGGTTGGAAGTGGAGAAGCGTAGAGGGGTCCCACCTGTGGGGAGGAGCGGACAGGACA
>RSEF01000031.1:66044871-66055214 GCA_003993805.1 Himantopus leucocephalus
CTTTTTATTTTATTATTCATATTTCATTAAAGTAGTTTAGTTCTTCTAAATTCGTAAGTCTCTCTCTCCTGCCTCTGCCTGAAGAGAGGTAGGGAAGAGCATCTGTCATTCCATCTGAGTAGCCAGTCCGGCCCAAATTATGACAATATTCAAAATGGAGGACATAAAAAGGTGCTTGCTTTTAAGTTTAGTTTGAAAATACTATGGAAACATGTGATTTGAAATTAGGTAGAGCATTACCAGCAGGTTGATGGAAGTGATCATTCCCCCTCTGCTCAGCCCTGCTGAGGCCACACCTGGAGTGCTGAGTCCAGGTCTGAGCTAGCCAATAAAAGAGACATATGGACAGACTGGAGTGAGTCCAGTGCAGGGCCGTGAAGATGATTAAGGGCATGATGTGTACAACATATGAGTCGAGACTGAGAGAGCTGGGGCTGTTTAGCCTGGAGAAGAAGCAGCTCAGGAGGAATCCTACAATGTGTATGTATACCTGGTGGGTGGGGATAGAGAAGAGTGAGCCAGACTTCATTGATGCACACTGACAGGACAAGAGGCAGTGGGCACAAATTGAAATACAGATAATACATAAGAAAAAAACTTCAGGTTTTTTTTTGCTGGGGTTTTTGGTTGGTTGGTTGGTTTTCAGTGGTGAGGGTGGTCAAACACTGGCACAGGTTGTCCAAAGAGGAGGTGGATTCTCCATCCCTGGAGAGGCTCAAAATGCATCTGGATGTGGTCCAGAGCAGCCTGCTCTAGCTGACCCTGCTTGAGCAGAGGGGTTAGACTAGATGATCTGCAGAGGTCCTTTCCAAACTTGGTGATTCAGTGATGTATTCCAAAAGAAAGTGATGACAGCAAACTTTGTCAGCCTCAAGCCAGAATGGGCATCTGCTTCAAACCAGGTTAAGCTGTAGTGAGCTTGAAGCTTGTTTTTCAACTTATTTTCAGCTTCATTATAAAACACAACTAAGGCACACAGTCATTTTTGTCCCTGAAATAAGAGAAGTGTGGTTTTGTTCATTTAGGCAAAACATCAAGGACTGGCAAAAAAGGGGTTAAAGAAGAATGGGAAACAGTTGACTAACAGAATATCTCTACGTGGCAGTAGGGATAAAGCTGAGTGGTTTTGATATATTGATTATGAAAGATCATAATACTACTTTTTACAGTAAAAAATAATATAGTTCATTAGATGCCATTTCCAGTTCTGTTTTACATTGCTAGCAGATTACAGACAAAAATGAGACTTTTTTTTACAGGCAATATAACTTTCACAAATTTTAAGTAGATCTGATCTTTAAAACTCTTCTTAACCATTGAGTAAGGACTAGTTATATTCATCATATGCACCATGCCTTAAAAAGTTTGGAAGAGAGATGGCATATTTTCTTTTGAAAATTCAGGGGTTCACATAGACAGAAGTTGCAAGCACATTTTTTTTCCAAATTGCATAGTAAATTTTTTTGGTAA
This sequence comes from Himantopus leucocephalus, assembly GCA_003993805.1. Taxonomy (NCBI): domain Eukaryota; kingdom Metazoa; phylum Chordata; class Aves; order Charadriiformes; family Recurvirostridae; genus Himantopus; species Himantopus leucocephalus. The sequence goes on from RSEF01000031.1 coordinate 66,046,342, forward strand.
CTTTGTATAACTCGGAGTGGATCTGTTTTAGTGTTCTTTTTACCTGCTTGGTAAAGTACTTGCCACAGGAAGTCTAGTTTGTAACAAGACGAGATCAGTTGGGAAGTCAATTTTGGTATCAAATGACTATTTTGTGGTCAATGTTATCTTTTAAGGAACTAGAATTCTTGAAAATGTACATTTAGCAAGAACCACATCATTTGTTATTTGAACTAGAACAGGAACTTCTCTATGTCCAGGAAGTGTGTAGTTTGCCAGTGGTCAAAACCAGTTAGTAGAGGAAAGCACGTGGGATTTGTAGAGCAGAGATTTACATCCCCTTTAAAGATAGATGAACCATCTACAATCTGAAGAAAGTATTCAGTTTCTAGTGAACTGTTTTAAGCCCCAAAGAGACTGAAGATAGGTAGATAGAGACTAAAGATAGTTAGTTTTACTAGTCAGAATGTCTCACCTGCTAATATTTCTGTTTTACAGGTTGTGGGTTTTTGGCTGGGGCGGGGGGTGTATTATGGTTGAGTAACTTCATTTATCACATGGCTTGGTCTGCTCAGTTATCAGCCTGTATGACTAAATCAGCTGCTGTTCAGAGAGCAAAAATTAAAATTGGTACAAGTGCTGAAAAAGAGCTGCTTGTGTGGTAAAAAAACCTTCCATTAGTTTTCACAATATCTTACACAGAAATAAATCTTACCACGTGTGATAAGATTACAAAAACATATCACTTGTGACTACTTTAAAAGACTCCTTACCTAATAGTATGTTAAAAAAAGTAATGCAATATTAATCTTATTTTAACCCATTATGCACTACAAGCTTAAATATCGCATCTAGTTTTAGCAATATATTGAAAGAAATTATCTGGCTCAAATGGATGCTATTTAGAGATGATCTTATTAAACTTGTATGTTGTAATTTTTTAGTGCGCTTGTTTGTTTTCTTTGTGATGCCTATCCATCTCTAGTGCACAAAAACTTCTTTGCTAACTCAAAATGTTTATCTAGAAGCAACAGAAGAAGTTTCGTTGGACAGTCCAGAGAGGGATCCAATACTTTCACCAGAACCTACTCCAGCAATCACTCCTGTAACACCTACTACATTAGTAGCTCCCAGAATGGAAACAAAAAGCGTAACAGCCCCTGTGATTTTTGATAGATCCAGAGAAGAGGTACGCAGTAAAATTCTAAACTATGGAAATGTCTTGTTTGTTTTTTGATGTTTTTTCTTCTTTGAAAATGACAGTTCCTAAATTTTGACCCCCAGGATCATCCTTTGCTAAGGGGAAGTATGTAGAAGAAAACCTATTCTGTTTATTTTGCATGTAAAGTTTAGTGTGAATTTGACTTATGATAATAGTGTGAAAATTCATTACTTAGGTGATTATGTTGGACAACTGTAGTGTGAGAATGAAGAAGCTCCGTTCCTTCAGAATAGATGTTATAAAAGTGTATGTAGGAGCAAGCCCTGAGCTTGGTACAGGAGAAATGTTAATGATGTATAATACCTCTCACTAGCATGTTACAGGTTTCAACTTGGATTTCTGAATCTGTTAATGGGGAAACGGAGGAAGCAGTTGTTAGCGTTATCCTGCATGCTAACAAACAGCTGAGGCTAATGGTACTTTTAACATTGCTATTTACATTTGGTGTTCCATTCAAAGCCTGAGCATTGCCAAATGCCGTTCATTCTGGAGTGTTCTCTTACTAGACAGTGCCTCTGCTAAATGAGTTTGCAAGCAAGACTTGCCTGTGACTTGATGATGGCTGCTTCCAGAGATACCACAAGATAGCATTTTGTTCTGATTTTTCTCCCCTTCAGCCCTGGTACACGGGCCCTTCTGCCACGGTGTTTCTTAAGATCTCTGTTTTTATCAAACTTATGTATATTTCATGAAAGATTACAAAATTCTGCATGATTAGAGCTCAGGCAAGTATCAGAAAATTCTCTGTTACTTTTCCCTTCCCAAGCTCTTCTGCTACAGATACCATTAATAAAGAGGAATGTCTGTCCTTTGATTAGAGGCATTTAGAAACATCGCAAATGAAAGGGGTTTTTGAACTGTAGTATCTGCTGGCATTGTAAGAGGTATAATGAATGTACCCCTGAGATAAATATTTACTAAAAGTTTTGAGGCCAACAAGTCCTGAGAAAAGGCTGCCATAATAAAACCTCTTGCAGGAAGGCTTAAATGTAAAATGATAGAACTATAGAATCATTTAGTTTGGAAAAGACCTTTAAGATCATCCAATCCAACCATAAACGTAACACTGCCAAGTCACCCACATGAACTTTGTTGCAGTGACAATCAATGTTAGAAATTATGTTCACTTAACATTGGGTAGTGGGTCTGGAAGGGATTTTTAATTATACAAACATGCTGCCTTTTCCTCCTCCTTCCTCTGTACCCCTATCCTTGTAATGGTACGTAATATGAATGCACATTACCTTATTAAATATGGCATATCTTTTTCCTAGATTGAAGAGGAAGCAAATGGAGATTTGTTTGATATAGAAATCAATGTATCAGACCCGGAGAAAGTCGGTAAGTTCCTTGAGCCTAGTAAGTGTAGATTGTCTTATCCCTTGAAGACTATTCTGAGCTTTTAGCATGATTTCTTATTCAGTTATCTTTTGGAAGTTTTTAGTATTTAAATAGAAAGCTATTTAATATATATTTTGGAACAAAAAGTGTGTGGAGGGATTAAAACAACTTGCCCTAGGATAAGTATCTTAATTTTCTTACAGGANAAAACAACTTGCCCTAGGATAAGTATCTTAATTTTCTTACAGGAGATGGCATGAATGCTTATATGGCATACAGAGTAACAACAAAGGTAACCGGTGCAACAAATATTTGCAGATAACTTTGTATCATATCTGAGTAGATGGGTCAGTAATTCATAACAATTTTTTTCTTTAAGACATCACTTTCCATGTTCCACAAAAATGAATTCTCTGTTAAAAGAAGATTCAGTGATTTCCTTGGCTTGCACAGCAAATTAGCAACAAAGTACATGCATATCGGTTACATTGTGCCTCCAGCTCCAGAAAAAAGTATCGTAGGTAAGTATAATTTCTGTAAGGTCGAATTTAAGCGTGTCATTTAAGTACTTACTGTAATACAAATAAAGTAGTTAAATACCTTTTGGGCTTGTAAAATAAATACTTTTCCGCACAAATATTATTTACGGCTTATCAGGTGGTCCAAACTACTAAATATTCTTCCTGTTCTGTATTTTTAAAAAGTTCAGGTTAAATAGGAAAGATAAGTACTGGTCTCTTCCTAACTCGGACCGACATTGATAATAAGAAGGACATTTGTCTTAATACATTGCCTTCTCTTTCTTATCTATCATTCTTCAATGTTGCTCTTCAGGAGCTGATTAGTCTATCAAAACAAAAACGTTAAATGAAAGTTTATTTTTAACTTGTGCTGATCAGTTGCCTGCAATATACAGAGCTTCATATGTACTCTACCTCTCTAATACTTCAGTTAGTTTCTTTTGGTTGCAGTGAATGCTAAAACCTCTAGTTAATTCTTCAAAGTTCTAATTAAGAAAGCACTTTTGAGTGATGCTAGTCTTCGTGAATGCCTTGAAGGATCAGATCCTTTTTCCATAAATGAAGAAGCATGCCTGATGCATTGAAGCAACCTCAGTTTTATGAACTATGAGTAGTAGAGGTTCTTTCAAATTAACTAAACATTTAAAGCAGTAAAACTCGTTGAAGTCTTTTGGCTTGCCCATATAAATAAGTTACTGGACTGTAGAATACTCTTTGATATGTAGGAAGTGGTAGGACTTTTTTTTTCAGTAGTTTAGTCTGTAAAGTTAATCAGAGCAGCAACTTTTCTTAGAGGTAGAAATAGGCAGACTGAGTAGATGTAGGCAGCAGAAAGCTTGGGAAAATCATGCTTTTAGTTCTGTGGAAAAGCACTGCGTTTTTCAGTCTAGGATTGAAAATTTGATCTGAATTTTCATAGTTCTTGAAAGTAATGTATGATTCTGTAATAACCAATTTTTCAAGTAACAAAAATAAGTTTAATTACAAATTCTAATAGGGCTTATAAATGTAAGTGTAATGAGGCTTCTAGTCATGTCCTTTGGGTGATACAACATTTAAGGCATTTATGACAGGGTGCAATTACATGGAAACGTAGTGCTTGCATCACAGTCAAATTCATCTGTAAGACAAAGCTTGGATGGGATTTGAGGTACCACTTGAACAAAACCAGCATAAATATTGATACACTAGGAAGAGTGTAAAATGTTGGGACTTAACTGCAGTGTAAGCAAGCACTCGGTGTCACTTCAGATCCTTGTATAGAGACTTCGTTAGGCTACAGATAAGCTGGGAAAACTCACAGACTCTGTAGGACATTTTCCAAAGAGCATGAAATTCCCACCTTAAAATTGAACTTCAGTGGACAGGTGGTATTTAGTTCTGTCCAAAAATATGCAGTCCATACATTTCTAATTATGGAGAAAAGAAGGGATACTAGGCTGATTCAAAATGAGGCACCTCAAAGCGGAGAGCTGGCAAACCAGCTGAAAGTAAGATGACATATTAGGTTTACATCACGTGTGTTTGTTTTTAAAGTCTTAATACAAAATATCATACATACAGTGTTTATTGTACAAAATTCCTTAGCCTGTTCATTGTGTTACACTCTTGATAATGCCTGGAGCTATAAGCATTTTATTATTTTATTTTGGTGTTGGGTGGGAGGCACTGGCATTTCAGACCTTAGCCACAAATTTAAGTGGTCAATTACTGGCTGTGGCGCAACAGGATGAAACTGAGTCAGCAGTGAGCTTGAGTTGGACATTCATCCAAACTGCCTCACTACTTAAGAAAATAATCTATTAAGTCGTGGATCCTTTCCTGTGAAGGATTAGAGTGCTTGGGCTACAGAGACTGCCTTTACACTTGCATTTAAATAGGTTTATATTAGTAGAGAAAGAAACCTGACATGATATCTAGAAGTAACTGTGAATATCACAACTTAGGAATTCCTCATATTGGTCATTTGATTACATATTCAGGTTTTTCCCTATGAACTTCTGTTGCTATCAAACGTGAAGGATCTTTTGTATTAAACTGCAGCATTTTGCGCTTTCTGCAGTGAAATACTAATGAATAGTAATACTCTAATGCAAAAAGATGGGGCATGTGAATTACCTCACCTTTGTTTGAATACTTTAATCCTTGTACTTAAAGACATATTCGATTTTACAGATGAATTTGTGGATTTACAGTTATGTGACACTAGTATACCTTCGAAAAAAATGCCGATCGGATTTATTTTCATCATGTTACAGAGAAGGGAAAAACTAAGACTTCACTGGGAGGTTAAGGGTCCCTCCTTGTTCCTGTTAGGTTGCTGTTTGTCCCCTCCATGGGTTACTGTGTGAAGCTTCTAAAGCCAGAAGGGAGATGGGGTGAGGAACAACTTTGGGAACTGTTGACCTGGCAGGTCACAGAGTACATATTCAGAATCTCCGACTTAGAACTTTTAGTTGGACAAGCACAGAACTAACAGCAGCAATACGCTACAGGTAGAAAAAAGATGTTTGGACTGTATCATAACATACCTTGCCTGTCTTTTAGGAAATAAGAATAATTATGAATGTTCAGTGTTTCATGGTGTTTTTGATAGGACTTAGGTTCCTAAACTGTCTGAGTTTGGGTCTTTAGCATGAAAAATACTGACCTCAGTCTGAAAGTTTGAGAGTCCTTCTGTTGCTGAGGTTGGATGTATTTCCCATACCATGATACATCGATAACTCTGGCTCCTCTGTCACATTTTTTTGGCCACTTCTGACTTGGGCAGAGGAAGTGATGTAAAGCTGCATACATTTTATTCTGCTAATTTTATTCTCTGTTCAGTTTTTAGCTGTTCACATGCTTCAGAATTTTCAAAGCTGGTTAGTTTACCTTAGTTGACTAAAAAGCTCTTAGTTTTAGAACTTAAAAAAATAATAGGATGAAAATATTGGTAATAAGCTTACCAATTAATAGACTTATAACCTGAGATTTATTTTCCTATTCTGCTTTATTTGGGTAACCGTTTTCTTCTGAACATGAGTGACCAGTAAGACTCTGATCTTCATTTATATTGTCTTCATATATGCAAATTAAACGAGCTTATTATAACTTTAGTCACAATATATTACAGGAAATTACATACTTCATGGAGCTGCTTCCACAAAACCATGCAGCATGCAGTATTGACGGGTTTTTTTTCTGTTCCTGTATAGTGTTTTTCATTGTAATGTGACTTAAGTACATAAACTTAGGTGAGCTTTATCTTCTAATCACACAGTTATGTTAATGATTTATTTATGATAAATCAATATGATGCCATTTTCTTTAAAGGCATGACCAAGGTTAAAGTAGGCAAGGAAGATTCTTCATCTACTGAATTTGTAGAGAAAAGAAGAGCAGCTCTAGAAAGGTAATGTATGTATCTAACTAAAACTTGTTTAGCCTCAGAAGGACTTGTAATATACTACATGGGCTCTAACTGGTGTCTAGGCTGTCTATACTTAGATGGATTCTGGAGGCTGTATGCAGCTGCCAAATTTTTGTGTAGAAATGGAATAATTCCCACTAATAATGGGAAATGTAGCCTTATTCATAGGGGGATTATAGCTAACTTTTCAAACTGGTTGGCGCTTAAAAATGAGATTGCAGAGACTGAGTAACTAAAACTTTATCAGTTTACTTAGGCATTTTGAGTTTAAGGAATTAAGGCACTTCAGAAGTATATCTGTTACATAGAAAATCACCTCTTGGGCAGGGGGATGGGTGAAAGAGACCTTCAGTCACTTGAAAGTAAAATAGCCTTGTGATGACTAACAGTACGTTGATGTGGCTAGCTGAATTTTGGCATAAGAGATATCGGATCTCTGTCACCCAGCACTGGTGTACAACTGAAATTGTTTAAGTATCTTTGCCGCAGAAGGGTATTGTCACTGATATACTGCATCATTTCCCCCTGTTGACATGGCTAGTAAAGCCTTTAGAAAGTAACTAGTAGAAGTTACACAAGTATACAGCCTTAATTTTGGTATGATTTTATAATATGCCCATTGCTGTGATGCAATTGCATCATATGAGAACACTACACCATATAACAGTTTCAGTTAAGCTAGAAAATTACAAAAAGTCAAAGGTTTTAGGTTGTATGTTGAAAGACCTATGTAACAGATAATATGTGAAGCTCTTGAACTTCTGGAGCTCCAGAGCCAATCTTAAACAAAAAATATCTTTTCAGAATCCTATTGCTAATATCTTTCCATTTCCTAAGTAACAAAAGAACATCTGAAACGATACTGAAGCTCAAAATACTGGTAGGTTGTTCTGTCTTAGTTATCTGTTACTGAAAATTGGCATATAGCTTAACATTTGCCACTTAAAATTGCACCCAGAAGTTACCGAAGTTCTTCTGTCACTTGGATTGGAACTGTGAAACATGTTCTAGTTATACAAGAAGTCTAACGCTAAAGGTGGTGGTAAGATATGAAGACTTGGAATAACAGCTGGGATTAGAGTAATTGGTCTTAGATAAATGAACAGATGCTTCCACACAACTTTAGGTCTCTGTAATAGAGGTGACTGTTTTCCCCCCCTTGGTTGTTTACTTGAACAACAGAAGTAGGATTAGAAAAGGTTCAAATCACAAGCTGGTGTGCATGCTTTAAGTGCTGCTTTTTCATTTATTTGTTAAAGGAGTTCCTCCAGCGTACCACTTCTAGTGGATGTTGAGCACTCCTCCCATACTGGGGAATGGACTCCTCGGGACTTTTGACAATGTTGGGAAGACTTCACAGTATATTTCATTTGGGTTTTTTTTTTTTTTAAAGACTATGAATATCTTATCTGGCAAGCAGCAACATTTTCGTCATGCCAACTTTAGCTTCTTTGCCTTTCAGAATCAAAGAGTTACCTACCTACCAAGGTGTTCAAATGATATTTAGAGGCAGTGGTTCTGTTGCTCTTGCCTAAACCTGTCAAAAAAAATATTAATGTTGCCCAGAAAGTCAGACCAAAGAAATCTGCATTTTTGAACTGAGAACTATGGGGAAAGTGGACAGGAAAGCAATATACTTTGTTAGTTGAGTTCAGTAAAATACAGAATACTGAACTTGCTTACTACAAGTCTGCCTGCCAAACGTGCTCAAGCACATTGCCAGTTGTCTCCAGTCAAAATGTTAGAAGTCTCCTTTGGAGTAAAGGCTATTCTCTAGCAGCAAGTTTCTAAAGGAAAATATCTTTGGCAGCTTGCCACATTAACTTTAAATTGTACATACTACTGAGTATAGAACAAGCAAGGAAAAGTTGAGCAATCTAATGTATAAAATAGTTTCACTGCAACCCTTAGCTTCGTTAGGAAGAAAATAAGGATCTGGTGACCGTAGAGGGTGGAAAAAATAAATTACATTTACAATATCAACATACTCGGACTTTCAGTTAAAAGTCCCAGCTCACATCACTTTCTAGGACAGTTTCTAAGCCATTCATGAATGTAATGGGGCTGTACCAGTACTTCGCAACTGAGGCTTGAGCAAAACTAAAGCTTTGCAAAAAGTAGAGTGTGCTGTTGACAGTATTGTGTCACTGCATCTTAACTGGCAATATCACATACTTTAGTTTATCCCTGTGATCTTTTGAGGTACTAGATTTCTACAAACCATTCATGTAAACATCACACTTTCTGTTAATACATAATGTTAAAATCAATTATGACAATCTTGTGGCATTTTTTAGTGGAGGACAAACTTGCAGCTGTTTTTAGTGGAAGAATACTGTTGAAATTTCTCTCTTCAATCCATATTTGTTAAATCAGCAGGGTTTGTTGGGGGGGGGGG
>RSEF01000031.1:66055226-66086932 GCA_003993805.1 Himantopus leucocephalus
GGGGTGGATGAGTCCTTTAAAACTAATATGGGTTGAAGGCTTTAGTCTAGCTAGCAAATAAATAATTCATACCTAGAACATAATCAGTTCACTTTCCAAGATTTCCTGTAATTCTAAAGTAAGTCAGCACGAATCATCTGTAACAAAAAGGCTGTCCACTGCACTGTACAAGAATGTTGAAATGAGCTCACCTGTTTTTTTCTGGCGTAAATTGGCTGTTACTAGAGGAGGAGGACTTCACTCAGCAGTTGAAAATATGAAGTATAATATTTTACCTCTCTGTAACATACAGTTATGGCAGGTCCCACCTTAAGGAGTTTCTGGTGTAAACAAACTATGTTAGAAACCACTGCCCGCACCTTTGGTGTGTTATGTTGTGGTATGGAGTGCATGGGGCTGCAATTACTTTTGGTCAGAAGTTCCAGGTTTTGTGGCAGCCTTACTGGAGTAAGTCTTCAGTGAATGTTTCAACAGCTTAGTGGTCCTAGCCTGTAACTCTGCGTAGGACTTAGCCTAAGTGTGTGTTGGAGGAAGGTGACAGAATGGATAAATATAGAATTGCCTCGGTTGGAAGGGACCTTTAAGATCATAGAGTCTAACCGTAAACTCAACACTGCCAAAACCACCCCTAAATCACATCCCTAAGCACATCTACGTGACTTTTAAATACCTCTATGGATGGCAACTCAACGACTTCCCTGCGCAGCTCTGCCAATGCTTGACAACTCTTTCCGTGGAGAAATTTTTCCTAATATCCAATCTAAACCTCACCTGGCGCAGCTTGAGGCCATTTCCTCTTGTCCTGTCTCTTGTTACTTGGGAGAAGAGACCGACCCCACCTCACTACAGCCTCCTTTCAGGTAGTTGTAGACAGTGGTAAGGTCTCCCCTCAGCCTCCTTTTCTTCAGGCTAAACAACCCCTGTTTGTTTGAACCGTCAGCAGGGAGGCAAAGGATTGAAGGGGCGTGGAGACTGAACTATCATCTGACCATTTAGAGGTGACTTTTTAAGAGTGTTCAAGCCCCATTAGATAATGATGGAGGTTATGTGCTGCATTGTACCTGTTCTTTAGATGAAGGACACTTTTCAATGCTGTCAGGCACATTAAATCTGTTTTGTTATCTAATATTTTAATTTTTAAAATCATAGGTATCTACAACGAACAGTAAAACACCCAACCTTGTTACAGGATCCAGATTTAAGACAGTTCTTGGAAAGTTCCGAGGTATTTAAGTTCTTTCAAGTTCTCCTATTTGTTTCTAGATATGGTAACCTACAAAGCAATATATTCTCTTTGTATTGAGACCTAATCCCCTAAACTCATATGAAATCACATTGAATTGTACCCTTCGTGGGACAGAATGGCAGAGGCTACTCAGGTAATGGTGTGCCTCTGCCTCTGATAAAACTTAGAGTGGTAGTGACCAAAAGCTATTTGCTGTTCAGTGACTTCTTAAGTGTGTTGGTCTGTCAAGTTCTGAGTGAAACTTGTCATACATGGTGAAATTTCATAATTAATGTTACTGATTGTTAAGTAAGATCAAGAATTAAACTGTCTTGGGAGGAGCTCTGTTGCCTTTAGGAGTCTAGCTTAAGGTGTATTGGTAGTATAATGTGAAAATGCTAGCAATGCTGCTGGCCAGGCTAGATGTTTTTTTTTGAATAGAGGACTTCAGTCACCCATGCTATCAGTCTAGCACCTTTCACAGTATTAAATATATCATTAAAGATACATAATATGTCTTTATAAATGTGTACTGTGGATACCCTGTAATACTGAACTGTCTTTTGGTCAATGTCAATATCTTAGTTATACTAATAAGTCACAGAGACCTCACTACTGACAAAAGCATCATTGACAGATAACTTACAGTGGATTTGTCAATGCTGCTGACAGACAAAACATCACATGAAGGGTAAATGGTCTGACATAGGGGCCACCTTGTATGACACATTCAGACTAGCTTGAATAATAATACGAATTAAATTCCAAGTTTGTTAACTTAGCCCTGAAGATTTCTAAGTACCAAAGCAAATACACAGTTCAGTTGATACGCTTGAGGTAGGTTTTGAAATCTGGCCTATATTGAAAAGCAAAAAGGCATCAACTTTTTATGATCAGCACACAGTGAAAATCTTGCATTACAATTACATGTTTTACAGAATTTCTTTCATCTAATTTGTTGTAAATCCAACCTTTTCTGTTCCTGTAGTGGCAGTTTGTTCTCTGTAGTGTATATAGGTGGCTAGTTAGGACCATTGGTTAGTTCATAATAACTTTGGACAAGTGGGTTGTTTGTTCCATTTAAATGTAAAGATGTAGAAGAAAAGTAAATAGTCTATATTTTTAAGTTTTCCTCTTGAGAATGTAAAAGTAGTAAATCTGAGGAATTAGATTTCACTATATTGAAACACATAGGAGTAAAGAAAACACTATATCCTTTTCTTTCCCCCTTGTGCCCAGTTAAACCTCCATCCTTTTAACCAGTCTGTTTGCCCTTATTTGTCATTCAATTCCAGCTGCCTAGAGCGGTTAACACCCAGGCTCTGAGTGGAGCAGGAATATTGAGGATGGTGAACAAGGCTGCCGACGCTGTCAACAAAATGACAATCAAGATGAATGAATCGGATGCAGTAAGAGCTGATTTTTCGGCTTGAATAATGAGACGAATTAATGAGCCTCAACAATTGCATTTTAAAGCTGTAGAAGTAGAAAATGGGTTATTAATTTGGTTATTGGCTTGAATTCTTAGCTGTATCAGTTGACCACCCTGGCAGTACGTGGATAATTTGCTTCTTTAAAACCAGAAATGTTGTTGGTAATCTAATTTGTAGTGCTTGACTCTTTCATCTTTTGTCAGTGGTTTGAAGAAAAACAGCAGCAGTTTGAGAATCTGGATCAGCAACTTAGGAAACTTCATGCCAGTGTTGAAGCACTGGTCTGCCACAGAAAAGGTAACTTTACTTTTATGCGGCTCCATGAACGGAAGTGCTTATAACTGTAGGAAATGGTGATGAAACAAGAGCTTAGTATGTTAGAGCTCTTAACTAATTAACTAATTGAGTTATACAGTACATTTCAATGCAGAAATCTTCTAATTGTACCTTTTAGTTTAAACTGCTGTAGCATTTTTGTATACCTTTTTTAATCTTAATTTTAACCAAAATATCTATGATTCCTGAAGTTACGATATTGATTTAGCATAATCTTTTTTCATGCACAGATTCAGTACCATACCTAGCAAGTGATTCTACTACAGTAGACATCCATAAACGTATCTCTAGGTCTCATGGCAAGAGTCATTTCCTTCAGAACAAAAAGTGGCTGCATAAATCCATTTAAACATATTTAGTTTCAGTATTGCTCTGTTAACTGAGTTTAAGCTCTTAAACAGGAATTTACTATTCTTAGTTTGGTTCATATAATGATACATCACCAAGCTACTGTTAAGGTAAACTTTTCCGGAAAGATAAGTAGTTTCAGAATATCAGATTTTGGTTTACTTATTTTAGAGAGAAGCAAAGCCTTTAAGTTTACATTTTAATCACCTGTGCTGCTGTTTTGTCAAAGATTGCTTTCCATCAGATTATTGTAAAAAACAATACACCAAAACTTTGATTTGTAGTTCAAGTAAGACTAAATGTACCTTCTGACACTACTGTTATGTTAAAACATGAGGTCACCTTTCAGCTCTACACTTTCAAAAGTACGTGAAAATGTCCTAAGTTGCTTTCTCATAACTCTATCAGGAATTACCCTTTGTAGTAAAAAATCTTTGGCCAGATGTCCTCAAGACTAAAGAGTATTTTAAGAAGTAATGGAAAATCAAAGTGTTTGTTTACTGTTGATTTGACACCTGCTCATAGATTTGAAGAAGTGTTTATTTTTTTGAGAGTTGTTTTTATATTTTAAGGGTTTTAAATATCTGAAGACATTTTGCTTCTACAAATATTTCTGGTGTTCTGGTGTTCAGAAGCATCAGAGTTGCAAACAAACCTGCTCTTTTAATCCTGGAGTAATTTGGATTAACAGTTGTTCAAAGGTCCTTCATAGGACTTAACTTTGTACAGGATGACTTACACGGGCTTGATGAGTCAATTGTTCTAGTATTTGTTAATGAGTAAGCTCAAAACTTTACCTTCGTAGATGCTAGCCATGCTGGTATTTGGGTTTGGTTTTTGTTTTTTTTTTTCCTTTTAAGGCTTGTCAGAATGTGACAATACATTACAGTATGCACAATTAAAGGTATTTTGCTCAATAAAATAGTCCAACAGAAATAAATTCCACTCATGGGGTAGTGGTTTTGTGAAACGGTTGGGGTTTTTTCCCACTCTCAACTGCATGGAATAACTGTGCTATAGACCTGTTAAAATTGTTTTGCATTTGCTCTGTAGGTGACTTGGCTTTTGTTTTGTGGGCTTGCATTTTCTGTGAACTAGGCAGTTAGATAATACCAAAGTGACAGTTTTTTCCATGTCTTTTGCTTGACAGAGTAGGCATGACATTAACAGGCTCAACAAAATATTTACTGATTGAGAGGGGGTTTTTGTGCAGGAGTTTTTCTCCTAAATGTGGTTTCACTGTGATCTCCTCGTGTATTTTATCATGAGCTTTAGGAAATACAGCTTATATTTTTCAGTTAGTGAAGTTAGGTTTGAAATAGGGCAGAGGGCTCTGCTCCACTGATGTATGCTGCAGAGTAATATAACAAATTAACTACATTGTACTGAACATTACTCCTGTATTTCAGAGCTTTCAGCTAACACAGCTGCCTTTGCTAAAAGTGCTGCCATGTTAGGTAACTCTGAGGACCACACTGCTCTATCTAGAGCTTTGTCTCAGCTTGCAGAGGTTGAGGAGAAGATAGATCAATTGCATCAAGAACAAGCTTTTGCTGATTTCTACGTGTTCTCAGAACTGCTTGGTGATTACATTCGTCTCATTGCTGCAGTAAAAGTGAGTACTAGTAGGAAAAACACTGATTTTTGTGTTTAAAGTCACACTACCCAACTTGTTCATTTAGGGTAAATGAGTGTGTGCATTTGCACACGTAACAGAGTTAAGACTAAGTTTCTGCTTGAAGTTCTAGCTGAGTAAAATGAATGCATCTATGGTCAGTTATTTCAATGATAAAAATGGTTGTGATCAAAAATGGGAATGGATTAATAAGATCCAGACAAAATGTAAATGGTGAACATCATCTGCTTTGAGCAGTATTAGTTGTGCACAGTATTTGGGGACACCATGCACTACTGTGTACTACTGCATACTGTACTTGTTTCTTTCAGGTTACTACTTTTTACAGGATGCTCATAAATTTTCAAGAACATAATTTGGCCATATTTGTTAGATAGCCAATAGTTTCTGTAAATAAGAAATACAATTTGTGGATCTACATCTCGTTAAAGAAAATATTCAATTTTGGTGTAAGTCATGCTCTACAGCATAATTAGGTTTTGATATGGGTAGGGTTGTCTACGAATTTTATACAGAAATATCTTTGAACTTGCCAGGTTGTTGGGAGTATATATTTTTCTTTTTCTTTTCTTTTTTCTTTTAATATGTATACTTTGATTCTGCTACCTTAGTCCATTGCTGACATAAATGTATTGCTGGATAAGCAGGTAATCCATATGCATGAAAAGTTCACTAGAATCTGCATTTAGAGAGGTATTTGCATAATAGAGCACTTTGTAGTGGTTCTTTTGGTAGGCTTTTGATGGAATGAGGAACATAAAATGGTTTGGGGCACTAAGGTGTCTGCCTTGAAAAGGCTTCTTGAATATCCTGTTATTTGTGGAAGGTATTGAGCTGTGCAAGCATGCTGTTAAATGAAATGCAAGAAGATGTGGTAGTCACAATGAGGTTTCCTTGAGTATACTGGTTCCAGTTTTATCCAGAATTACCTTTTCCTACTAGGAATTTAGATAGCTCTAACAATTCCAGTTGTTTAATAAATTTGTCTGTCATTGCAGGGTGTGTTTGATCATCGAATGAAATGCTGGCAGAAGTGGCAAGATGCTCAGGTCACTTTACAAAAAAAACGTGAAGCTGAAGCAAAGCTTCAGCTTGCCAACAAACCTGATAAACTGCAGCAAGCTAAAGATGAGATAAAAGAGGTAATGTTATCAAACATTATTTTGGGGGTCAGTCTTTCTACATTAACTCATTCATTCTGCATTAATGCACTACTTTGTACCATTTTTATTTACAAATCATTTACTCATTTTTCTGTTTTCCATATTTACTGAAATTGTTAAAAGAAATTTATTTAAAATATTAACTGTGTGCAATTGTTACTCATTGTAAGATCTGTAAGGCAGTTAATACTGTCTCTACAGAGTCTGGGAGATGGGAGGAGGGGAACATGGACAAGTTAAATAATGCTTTTAACTGTTAACCAATCACTTGGGTAGGCAGAGGAGCATCTCTTGGCTTCTAAAGCTAAAATCCAGCTAAGACGACTAATGGAGAACTGTTCCCATGTTTTGCTTAATTATGCAGTATATCTACCCATATATATATATATGTATGTATATATGGTGTAATTTCAGTAAAAATAAATCTAACATGTTGAAGTGTCATAATTTATACACTTTTTCTGTCATGCTTCACTAAGGAAATTGAAGAGGTAGGACAACTTAATTATTTAACATTACTGCATTTTAATTATGCACCAGTATTCTCCCATTAAATAATGGGAGAACATCATTGCAGATTTCAAGCTGTCTTACGCAGTTACTTTGTTTGGCTTCCTCATTGGTCACTAACCTCATGCTGCTTTGTTCTTTCTGCCCTTCAATATATTTTGCATATGGTGTTGAAGTTACTCATTAACTTGGCTTTCTTTTTCTTAAAAAAGGCCTTTGTTTACTGGGAAAACTTAGTGTCACTCTTGTGTGACCACATTCTTGCTTGTCGCCTCTCTTTATGTCACCCATCCATCCACAGTACAAGTGAGCTGGAACTCCTTGTCAAAAACACTTCCTGAGTATTGGAAGTAGTAGGAAATATTCACTGATCCTTTCTCAGTCCCAGTATTAAAAGAATTCATTATGTTGTTGCCGAAGGATTTATTTTTCCTCCTTCATTGGATGATTAGAGAAGATTGTTAGTAAACCCACAATTTGAATGCTGATCGAAAGTTATTGCTGCTATTGAAATGTGTTCAGAGTTGCTGAATTCTGTAATAGTAGTCCTTCTGGCAGAGAAATTGCAAAGTGGAAGCCTGCATAGCTTAAGCTTCATCCATGACTCAGTTGCTTTTTGCAGATAGAAGGCCAAAGAACAGTCCTAGAAAAACCTTATTGAATAAGGAGAAACTTCTACTTGTCAGAAGCTGTAAGATGGCAGACTGTTCTCTGGTGATAATTCATATAGGACCTGGCATTTGGGCATGGTGAAACTGGCTTGTTGGATCCATTAGGCCTACAGAGGCTTTCACTGAAGTCTCAGGCACCTCTATTTGCTGTGGTAGGAAGGCACAGGCAGTCTTAATCTACCTTTTCCTTGGCTGAGTTTTGTAATGTTTCAGTTATTGGGTAACTATTCAGGCTGTTCTTCTGTGAACAACATCCTATTATGACTTATTGCACAGCTTCATAATGTAAGGCAATAAGAGGACTCTGAATAATTACAAACTAAAAATATAAATACGTAGATATTTATTGGAACATACATGATGTTCATCTCGTATCACAATAGTAACTTGACACTGCACCACAAAATGCTTTCATGAATGAATAGCACAACTGGATTGCTAACGAGAATATGCTACATTGAAGTATGTTGCCTCCCTGCTGCCTTTTTCTGAGGAAGATAAGTGTTACTGGACGTGTTGGCTCCCATGACTCAGTTAATATGTTGAGATGAACAGATACAGTTGCATTTTAAGTATCTGATAGCCTGCATGCATCTGAAGTGTGAGGCTGATAGTTTTTTTCACAGTGTATCTACACAGCTACCTTAAATTTTACAATATGAGGCATGTAACAGCAGTTATAAGGTAATGTAGTTGATGATGATCTCTTATTGTGTAGCTGGATGTCTTTACCCATAAACTAAGGAGAAAACCTACTGTCATGTATTGTTATGTGAACGCTACACTCCCAATATGGCAAAACCCCACAAGCAACATCACTTTCTTGGAATTTTCTGTTTGTGCTCTTCTTACCTGTAACAACTTTTCTACTCCTCCTTTCTCTGAAAACAGTTCCCACTGAGTAAGAAAGCATGTGCTGTGGGTTGCCTAAGCAACATGCGTTCTGACTGGAAAGCCAATAAACGTGTCCTTAAAAGCTCGTCATCTGCAACAGAAATATGATAGAGATAGTCATACACTTGACCATAGGCAGAGATGAAGATTTAATCGTCTCTTCTGGGATTAGGAAAGTACAGGGAATTAACTTTTGAGACTCTTCCACACTTGATTGGACGGGTAGTCACAGAAAGCTTACAGGTTTAGATTCCTTTTACAGCAGTGTTCGTAAATGGAATAGCAGATAAAGCTTTAGAGATCCTTTTTCTTTTCTAAAGAATCTTTAAAAAATGTTACTAAGTGTTCCTTAATGGCAATACTAAGATATTTTCACATTTCATCTACAGATAGCATTACCTTAGAGGTACGATTGTTTTAACTGATCTCATGACATTCTATCATACAAATTGTTACTTTGAAAATGTTATTGTAAGACTTCCCTTTAAGTATGCCAAAAAACAAATAGGTCCCTTTCAGCTCTTGAGTGACTATCTCTAATATACTAAAAAAAGTTCAGATACTGATAGACTGAATGGACAACACAAAGTCTTATCTCTGCATGTCTTTCCTTTGCCAGTGGGAGACAAAAGTTCAGCAAGGGGAAAAAGATTTTGAACAGATCTCCAAAACCATTCGCAAAGAAGTGGGAAGATTTGAGGCACGTATAATTTTGTCCAAGTAAATGACAGTTTTACTTTAGATAATATTGACATTCCAAGTAAAATTGGTTAAGAGGTTAATATGCCATAATTTATTTATTAACAGAAGGAACGAGTGAAAGACTTTAAAACTGTTATTATCAAGTACTTAGAGTCGTTAGTGCAAACACAACAGCAGGTAAGATAAATTTTAAGTTTTGTACAAGTTAATATGTAATACGTTCCATATTAGGTTAGTTAAAAAAAGACAGGCTTTAAGTACAACAGTTTCTAAAACATAAATAACTACTTCTAGTCTGTACTGTATTGGAGAATAACATAGTGATTGCAGTTTCCCAGCTATTGCTATGCTTCCTTGCACAGCTCTAATTCAGGGAAGCAGGGGAGAAGCTCCCTTAGGGGTATATGCACAAGTGGAAGGTCTTGTCTTCTTCTGAAGCTGAAGTAGTACTTTCACTTATAGGTTGGAGTAAATTGTAATGAGTATGTACTTAGATTTACTGAAGAGACTTGAATACTTAAATGCTTATTGCTCTTTTTAAAAATTATAAAATATTACTGAATATTGTAAAGCAGTAAAACAGTTTCCAGTGACTCAGAAGTAACATTGCTCCTAAAAGAGTGTCTGGAGTCTTTCCATTGTTCGTTCTGGGAATATAACCCTCCAGCTTTTTTTTAATTAAAAAAAAAAATAGTGGTACTCTTAGAGGTAAGAATAGCAAACTGAGCTTGCAAACAAATCCTGTGTGACTGTATTCTATAGCATTGTGTTCAATGCGTGGTAACAACTCTGTTGCTGTGAGCAGATTTGTATATTTATTACTTGTATTTTTACTTGCATTATGTAACAATGTGAATGGATAATATGAAGCACCTATGTTCTTACTTTGTCCAGTGGAGACAAGTTTACCACAAGAGGAAGGAAGGTATATGTGTTTTCTTTTCCAACATTTAGTACTTAATAATGAGTGTTTTTCCCTTCTCTTCAAGCTAATAAAATACTGGGAGGCATTCCTACCTGAAGCCAAAGCCATCGCCTAAAAGAAGAATATTCCAAATAACAAGACACTCTGGATGTTTGTCCTGGATAAAGCTAAATTCCACAGTGAAATCACTTTAAATCATCCAAATAAACCACTATATATTTTATGAATTAACATGTGGCTTTTTTTATATACTACAGCATTTTATTAACAAGCTGCATGTCCTGACCCTCTTTGAAGTGGACTGTGGCATGATGTTCTGCAATACATTGCTGAATTGAACACTATTGTGTCTTAATACTTGCACTAAAATGTGCACTGCAAGGCCAGAAAGCTGATATTTTTGTTCTTTACAATACAATGATCTGTAGTACGTTTACTTGATCTTTATGAAACAAATTTAATTGCATCGATTAATGTTCACTTAAACATTCCTGTACAAAATCATGTTTTTGTGATTACAATAATAAAGGGATGTACCTTGTGAAACATTAAACACTCTGGTTTTGTGTCTGTGTTCTTAGAAGTAGCATTTAGAACAAATTGAGATTATATCAAAGGCAGAAACAACATTTAGTAAAGAATGCTGGAGATGGTATTAAAGATACACAAGTATTTCTGGTAAACTATTCTGTTTTTTAATTCTGAATCTCTTGGTTACAGGTATTCTTTTCACTTGAAGTTACCACTGTCTTGGTAAACTGTAATGCGTTAATACTCATAGGGTCAAAAGACACATACTTGGGGAACAGACAGGCAAAAACCGAAATTCTTCCAGGTGTCTTAGAAAGCTTCTGAAGGGTTAAGATCACCAGCATGGTCAAATCCTGATTGCTAAATCCTGGACTGCTAAATTTCATCAATTGTCTTCAGTGGTCTCAGCATACAAAAAGAAAAAATCTTGCAATAATTCTGGTAATTGGGGAGGAAGATAAGTAGGTAATTCAGCTGAGTGCAAGCTAGTTGTAAGGGCTAGCATTCTACTTGGATTTTCTTGAGTAGGAAATAAATTTGTGGGAACCAGTTATATCTTGTGTAAGAAATCAGAGCAGCTAAACATTTTTCTGAAATAGACATTAACATAGGATGTGCTGCCCTGTCATTCTAATGACATACCAAGCTTGTCAATGGCATGTATTAATATTAATGGCAGGTATCAATATTAAAAAATTTTAGACAAATATTAATCATACAAAATACAAGAGAAGCTGTTGCTTTCAGCTAATCATAAGACTGCAGGATAAGCCCATGAATTTTTCTTGGTTTTGGTCAAGCTTAAAGAAACACCCAATATTATTTCTGAACAGAATGGAAACCTAAATTTAGCTGGAAGATCATACACTGATTTATGCAATGAAATTAGTGTAAACTTTCCAGATTAATATCTTCTATTGTTTCTGTAGAGTCCTGTTGATTTGTTATTTCTAGGAATTTTCAAGGCAACTAGTATAGAAACTTACTTTAAAAAAACATTTATCAAGCCTTTATCAAGCATCTTTTTAAGTGGTGAAATGCTAAAACCTTAAGCTTATAATACCTTGTGTATAAGTGCTTGTTAAGGCATTTAGCTTGTAACTGCTTTTTGAAAAGCTTAAGTATGCAACAGGTTTCAGATGAAGAAAATGACCTAGGCATAACTCTACTAAGTGCTGTGACATCCTTGACTTTGGCTTGCTCGGTCCTAATGAAAATTGACCAACAGCTCAAGATTAAACTTCAGATTTGTTCCAGTGAGAGTGAAAGTGGGTAGTTCCAGAATTAAAGACTCAATTTGCACAAGCAGAGCTCAAAATGGATAAATATACACTTTTATGGTCTTTTTTTCTTTAAGTGTTTTATCCAATTTCCTTAGCTTTTGATTATGGGTCAGATTTCTTCTCTCTGTGATAAGAGAATGAGAAATAGCTTTCACATTAGTCTCCTAGCAGGGATTAGTGTGACTTTCTTTATCTATACTAGACAACTGAAAATGAGAATGAGTTGTGTAGGTTTTTTTCTAAAAGCCAGAAGGCTGTTGGAGAACAAAAGGATAATAGCATTTCTGGAGTTCAGTGTCACAGATGGTTGCTAATAGAAAAAACTTGCAGTCTGGTTTTGCATCACAAGGGTAGTTTGAACAGAAGACCCAGATCAGCTGTTACATTTGGCTAGCATAAAACTTCTTGTTTCAAGAATCTGTTAATTCATTTTGGATATATTCCCCTACATTATGAAGATTAAAGGTTTGCTTATTATCTTTCCTAGTACAATAAACATCCATATTAGCAGATGTTTCTCAAACCAAGGGAATGGAGGTGTTGCTAAACTATTTTCTCTGTGGAGCTCACTACAGGATCTTGCACTAAATTTAAGTGTTATTTCCCTGAAACTGCAAGCCAGTGTACCACTGAAGAATCACTAGCATGAACAAAATTAATGTTTGCAAAATGGTGAACTACATTTGGAATACTGTATAAAAGACAAGGTGCTACTGAAGTTTAGTTTACTTTTTAGGTTAAGATAAACTCTGTAGGTGTTTACAAAAATTTTAAATGATCCCCATTCTTGTGTCCATCATGTCCATGATGCTTTTTGATTTAAAAATACATGACATGATGTGGCTCAAATTGAGGACGTTAACCTCCTTCTTAAACTGATGTTCAGTCTACAATAAGTCTCTGATTCTTTAGTCACTGTCCCTTTTAAAATGGAATATTCTGCTTCCCTATCACTTATTCCTTCTTTTACCTCTCCAAATTTATTTCCCTCTGAAGGCCTCATATGGGAGCTTGTGTTTCAGCATCTCTCGAGTTCGTGCTCCAAATATGTCAGTTTCTTTCAAAGTCTGGTGGAGATGAGCTGCTGGCTAGTATATCCTGTGCATTTAAGTGAACAGCCAACATCCACTAAAGAAAAATGAAAAGAAAACGCACCTTTTTTTTTCTGTCCTTCCACTTTAGAGTACAACAGGCTGTGTAATAATTTGAATCTCAGGCAAAATATGAGTCCATTACAACCATGTGAGAAAAAAAAGTTAAGTACTAAAACACATAAGGAGCTGAAGTTTCAGGTGGTTCAAAATGTTATTTGTTATCTGCTAAGAGGATTCTTCCTTTTTTAAAAAATTCTTGTCTTCCATAATTGGATGGGGGGTGAGCTTACTAATAAGTAAAATTACTTTTGACTTTACTGCTAAAACACTACCTTTTTTTTTTTCCAGATCAGTGAGGAAATGAGTAACGTAGGGAAGGGATATAAAATAACCCAAATCTGTTTTCTGTCATTAAGAAAATCTGACATTAAGAAAGAGGGTCTCAGAAGAGTATGCAAGGCAGCTTAGGCAGAATCCTTCTAGCAGGATATTTGTATGAAAACTAAAGTAAAAGAAATATGCAATGAAAATGGAGGGGCAAGAGAAGCCTTGAGATAAACCTTGTATCTGTGGTTTAGAGAGATTAAGATAAGAAGAGCACAAGGAAGGAAGATAGCACAAATCATGAGAAAGAAAATGCTTTATCTTAGCCTCACATCTGATGGGGAACTTCCAGGGGATGTCTCAGTAAGGTAGAGGAGCACTGCACCATATGAAAACCTACAGTTATCTTACATTGATTTTTTTTCCCCGCCTTGACCCACCCACCCACGTGCTCACACATGTGTGTGCACGCTCCAGGTGTTCAGAAAACTACCTCCTTAACAGCTCCAGATATTGTGGCTGTTAGGAAAAGCAACTGAGGTTTTTCTTTGATTCTGTGAACTCATGTAGAAAACTGACTGACCTTTCTGGAGTTATGATTCTGCCTGTCTTTTTTCCCGGTGGTCTTGTTTGTACTCACTGGCTGATGAAAGTGCTTTGTGATGTTTTAGAAACAACTACACCACTTTAAAAAAAATGCAACTAAATCTTTAGACAAGTGAGGAAGACGCGAGCCCCTTAAAAAGCAAGTGCTGTTTTACTCAAAGTTTTATCAAGTATGTTAAATTTTGCTACTATTTACTTAGGAGACTAGTATCTGTAGGAGTACAGGGAGGTGCAAGTTTACTTAAAACCAGTCTTTCTGGTGGCAACTGAAAAATCAGCAAAATGAGGCTTTGATCTATCTACAGGACTATCTCCTTCTTCGATCTGGCCTCTTGTTTTGATGTGTACTTTACTTACCACTTTGATTTGAATTCTTACATGCATGTCTTTGCTTACTTCTATTCTGGAAACTAGCAATTCAGAAAGTACTTGAATCAGGATTATTGGAAACTGATCTTTCCGAGTTGCCTATGTTCGTTCCTTTTTCTCTCCCATGAATCATTCTAGCATGATGAATGCTGAATCCTCCCCTATAGGAGGAAATGCACAGTGACAGTTTTGGAAAAAAGAAAAACAGAAGTGGCCAACAAAGGGGTTTTTTTTGTTTTGTTTTCAAAAATATATTTCATTTTTAGATGGTCTGAAAGTTTGATGGTGAAAATGCCACATTCTTATTCAATTATTTAAGCATGGCAGACTTCACTGATTGGACCTGATTCTAAACAGTGATGATTCATAGCTTCTGTAATCATGGAAGGTTAAGCTAGAGTCTAATGACAGGTAGCAGTTAAAACCGGAGCACATTTATTAATTTCTTTTACATTCTGGATCAAGTTAACTTAAGAATATAACCCAAGATACTGATACCCGTTACAAAAACCAGCATTGAAGACCAACACCTACAGTTCCTAGAGGATGTTCTGGGGCCTGCTCAAGAGATGAACTTGAAGGCAGCCTATGTAATTGTTACCAGTAGAGCTCAACCCTTTCACAGTTTTGCTTTTAAGATTACTGACATTATATTAATACATGTTACACCAGGTCAGCTCAAGCTACATTTAAAATATATTCTCCTTGCTTTGTTGTTTGTGGGAACCATTGTATCATTTGTGCAATTAGCTTTCAAAAACAAGAATCATAGATGGTTTTCAACAGAAGTTGATAGCATTGTATGAATTAATGTTTCTTAAATTTTTTCTCCTCAAATGTGTGAGACAGAATTACAATCCTTGGCCAGTCAGCCATGTGGAGAAATCCTATTTTTTCTTCAGATGTAACTTTAAAGATTAGCCAGCTAATGATGATATAGTGTGTAAATTAAGTATTTAACATTCCAAAACATATTGACGTATTTGAATTCAGCTCACCATGTAATCTTCCTTGTTCCTCTTGGCTGATGCACAGTCAAAAGTTCCATTATGTACTATTGAATTTGAAACCAGATTAATGTCTCAAACTTTTCTTTGTTAATAAGTTATATGCTATTAGGGAGAAAAGCAGCTTTTTGAAATAATTGGCTATTAGATTGCAAACAACCAGAAATAGTGCCCCTATGAAATTCTTCTACTGGCTTCTCATCAGCATAAATGCATTACGGCATAAATGGCGTTCATCCATTTTGTATTTGGGGAAGGACAGAAACTAAGCTTAAAGACTGGAGTCTTAACCAGAAACTAACAGTAATGATAATTACTCTCTAGCATGCCCACATTTACCAGACTGATTAAACAATTATTATATGGCCTGTATTTCCTTAGGATGATTTTACTGTATTTATCACAGTATGCTTTGGGGTAAAATGGGATTCCTTATTCACTGCCTTCAGTCATCACTGTGTTCCAAGGACATGGTCCCTACAGCGAGAGCACATGGGGACTGAAAACCTGTTTGCTCTTGTCACCACTACCACAGAGCAGTGCTGGGACTGTCCTGCTGGTCATCTGCAGTTGAGGACACCACCACAGGAACAGCATTGTGCAGAAACAAATGCCCAAGGACTATCTTGCTTTGATTTCAGGTCATTTTTTTATTACGTATGCTTGTTACTTTGCTTTAGTTAAGTAAAGTGAACTAGTGTTTGTTTGCCTTAGTCCTCTTGCGTTTAGTCAAAAGCCTTCTATTTTGTATCGAATTCTTCAGGTCACAGGTCTTTGCTTAAAGCAAAATAGAATTAAATTTAGCTGGCAGTAAAATGAAGAGAAATAGAGAGAAAAAGAGCTTGCAACATTTTTTCCCTGATGTTACTAGTCTACAAGGAAGCAAATTAGTTTTCAGAAGGTGTTTCAAAAAGCTGATCCTAGAAGCACTGAGATAGCATAACCACAGAGGTCAGATAAAAGCAATTATTTGTTCTATGTTCATTTTTGAGGTATGTTTTTATATTGACTCTGCTTATGCAAAATCAAGCCCTGCATACACATGAATTTATGATGGTAGCTACTCTTTAAAAGATTGGTGACAGGTGGTAAAGTTGCACACCTTAACCAGTTAGCTTCTGAGACTCTCCGGCATTCATAAAACCTTACAAGGTAGGTTTTAAGATACTGCCATCTAATACAGCTGTGGTTTTGTGTCATTTTGCAGTGCTTCCAAATGGTCTGAAGCTTGGGACTAGCAAATTTGTGTAAGGTGGGAACGCTACCCTGCGCAACTGCGTTGCCTACTCAGTGCATCTGGTTTTCCACCCTCTGTTGCTGCCTCTGTTACTTTTGAAGTCATCGACACAGCTGCTTGTTTTGGGGAGTAAGAAGGTTTATTCAATTTTCCTGATGATTAGAAATCACCTACACTTCCCCAAAACGGTTTTGGTTTGCTCTGCTAAATAACGAAGTAAGCGGCAGCTTCTCATGAATGGCCACGCCATGGGCAACTTTCCTCAGTGCTGAACTTTTTTTTTCCTTAATTTCATGTATCAGTTCCCAACAGGCATTATGAAAGGTACCATATTTGCACAGCGACCGGGAGTTTGTTGACCAAGCAGGCACAGGAAGCGCTCTGAGCCGTGCTGTGGATTTATGACTGGATAAATTAATCCCTTTGAAAGATAATTCATTTTCTCCCCGTTTACCTGTGCTCCAAAGCAACACTGCTGCCCTGGCATATTAAAGCAGGTGCTCTCAAACTTTGTTTTTAAAAATACGGTGGTTTCAGAAGAACACGCGCTCTTCTCACCTCACACCCTATTCATTCCCCATTCCCCCCCCCCCCCCCCCNCCCCTTCCCCCCCCCCCCGTCCCGCCCCCCCCGAGCTGGGTAACCTGACGACGGTGGCACAGCCGCTCTGCCGGCCGGCGGGCAGCCCCGGGCCTACTCCGGGGAAAGGCCTCGCCCCGCCGGCACCGTTCCCTCGTACACCCATAGCGCCGGTGCCCCTTCCCGGCCGCCCTCGGCCGTGAGGGAAGAGGAGAGGAGCCGCCGCGGCCCAACGGCCGGCCCGCGCGCCCCGCCCCGCCCCGCCCCGCCCGGCGTCACGTGCGCGGCGTCACGTGCCGCCCGCAGATGGCCGCGGCGGCGCCGCTCGCCGGGAGCCCGCGGCCCTGAGGGGGAGCCGGTGCCCCCGGCCCGGCCCGGCCCGGCCCGGCCCGGCGCGGCGCGGCCCGCCATGGAGGTGTACATCCCCTCCTTCCGCTACGAGGAGAGCGAGCTGGAGCGGGGCTACACGGTGAGGGGCGGCGGGGCGGGAGACCCCCGCGTCTCGGGCGGGGGGGTGGTGTGGCGGCGGCGAGCGGGGGCCGGGGCCGGGCCGAGGGCCAGGCCACCATGCAGGTGCCGGCCTGAGGGGCCCGCGGGGCGGGACGGGACCGTCCTGCCCAGCCCAGCCCAGCCCAGCCCTGCCCTGCCGTGGCCTGCCCTGGGCACCTCGGCGCAGGAGGGGTGGCCTCGGCCCGTCGGGCCATCTCCTGCCCCACGCGAGCTTCGCGCTGTGGAGCGGTGGCGGTGGCGGTAGGGGCAGCGGTTGATGCGGCGTGGCCAGAGGGTGGGGAGAGGTAGCGCCTCCTTGCCGCTGGGCCCTGCTGAGGGACGCGCATCTGGGTGCTGGGTCCAGGCCTGGGGTCCCCGGCGCAGTGGTTGGGGTGAGTCCAGTGCACGGCCAAACGTGGTGAAGGGACTGGGGCACCTCTTGTGTGAGGAAGAGCTGAGGCTGTTCAGCGCGGGGAAGGCTCGGGGCGATCTTATCGATCTGTACAAGTAATCCGAATGGAGAGAATAAGGAAGAGGGAGCCAGGCTCTTCTCGTTGGTGCCCAGTGGCACGACAAGTGGCAACTGGCACACATCAAAATACAGGCAATACCATTTAAACATAGGACAAAACCACTTTGATACCATGATGGTGGTCAAGCACTGGTGCAGGTTGCCCAGAGGACTGTGGAGTCTCCGTTCTTGGAGGTTCTCAAAACCTGACTGGACATAGTCTTGGGCAACCTGCTGCAGCTGACTCTGTGCAATTTTCAGGGGTCCTTTGCAACCTCAGTGGCTTTCTCATCCCATGGAACTGTTGGGCTGTAACGGTTTTCCACATGTTGCTGGGTAGAAACAGGGGATGCTCTGGACCAAAGCCCAAGGCATTTGACTGAACGTAGATATTCAAAGCTAGGTTCTTTTATTAAATCTAGTCATTTGGTAGTTCTGAGCTGTTAAGAAATACCAGGGAAAAAAAAAGTCTAATCCTGTAGAATTGCTAGAAGGTTGATCCATGTAGATGTAGTTGTATGAAGCAAGTGCATCTACCTGATGCTAATTACTCGCAAGTATTTACAAGCCTTGTAAGCCACTTCAGATGTGTTAATGTGGGAGTGTGACTGCATTAATGTTGCTGCCTCTTAGCTGAACTTAAATGCAAGTGGTCCCCTACAACATGTCTGTGATTTTAGGGAATGAAACCAACTTTAAAACATTCTGATTGAGTGTGGTTACAATAACACAGACTGTTCCCTGCACGTCCCAGTTGGGCAAGTTAGTTGAAGTGACAAAGTAGTTTCTAAGACGTGCATATCATGCAAATGGGATTTTTTTGTAGCAATATATATTTTTAGTATGTTTTTTATTTCTTTACTAGTAATTCTGTCAGTGAAGCCTGCTATCTAGAGGATTTGGTATTATAAATTTTGTCAATGTTAATCTCTGTAAGCTTCAAAGAAATCAGAAATGAACTATCTTGCTAGAATTCTTTCAAGAAAATGATCTTGAAAGTGAAAATGTTTGGTTATTACAGCACTGTTCCTCTCAGGTCACTGGTGATGAGTCAAACTCATGCATCTGAAAGTTGCTCGAGCTCAAGAGAGTTTACAAAATACAAAAATTATCATGCTTTATGCTATTAGATGTGTCAGTTCATGGATTTAACTGGCCATGAAACTGTACTAGAATGTTCTAGTGTAGCTAATACCTAATGTTTCTCTGGGTCAGGCATGCTTGTGGGAGAGAATATGGAGTTCTGTTCTGATAACAACATGGTGTATTTTCTTTATGTTTTAAGGAGCTTATGGACTATGCATGAGCAAGGCTTATTCTAATGTAATTGTCAATTTGTTACATTGCTAAATAATTTGCATAAGTGTTGTTCCAAGCATAGAAATTCATGGCTGATACAAATGAGTACACTATAAGCCCTCCCTCCAGCAAAACTGACGTTAATGAGAGCTTACAACTGCGCTGTACTATTTAGGAAGATACTGTGTAGGCAGAGTTCTTTACCTAAGAAAAAACAGTAACATAGGAATTATTTTGCACTGAGCAAAAATGTGATTTCCCTTGGATGGTTGGTGCTTGTAAATGTTGCCGTGTCCAGACCACATCAGCTCTTGTTCTTTTGGACCTTATTTTGTGGGGGTTAACAGTCAAGCTGTGGATTTGGTAGATACCGCTATAAAAGATGGGGCTTGCAGGGTCTTGAAGACTTTGTGATTAAGTAGATGTTTCACCAGTTCTGTGCTACCTGAATCTGATGCATTAGAAAAGTCAAGATAAGCGGAGGAAGTGACACTGGGAAGTATTGAATCTCTTTGAAATGTAACCTTCAAATGAAAGGAGATGGGTGCAATCGTGAACTAGTGCAGTGTATCTGGGTGAAGTATGTTTTTTTCTGTGAAATTATATAGGTAATTTAATTCGAGTTATTTTGCATCATCAGGCTTCTGTATAGTATTAACATTTAAAACAGTATAGTGATAAAGATCAAAGAAAGCGTACTCCCTGTGATGAATATGACTGGCAAAATGGTAATGACAGACAAGGAGAAGGCTGAGGTACTCAAAAACTTTTTTGCCTCAGTCTTCACTGGCAACCTTTCTTCCCACACCTCTTGAGTGGATGGACCGCAAGGCAGGGACTGGGGGAGCAAAGTCCCTCTCTCTGTAAGAAAAGATAACCTGAACATACGTAAGTCTATGGGACCTGACAAGATGTATTCCCAGAGTCCTGAAGGAATTGGCTGATGTAGTTGCCAAGCCACTTTCCATGATATTTGGAAAGTCATGGCAGTCAGATGAAGTCCTTGGTGACTGGAAAAAGGGAAACATTGCACCCATTTTTAAAAAGGGTAGAAAGGAGGACTCTGGAAACTACCAGCTTGTCAGCCTCACCTCTGTGCCTGGGAAGATCATGGAACGGATCCTCCTAGAAGCTATGCTAAGGCACCTGGAAGACAGGGAGGTGATTTGAGACAGCCAGCATGGCTTCACCAAGGGCAAGTCCTACCTGACCAACCTTGTGGCCTGCTATGATGGGGTGACTACATCAGTGCACAAGAGAAGAACTACGGATGTCGTCTATCTGGACTTCTGTAAGGCTTTTGACACGGTCCCCCCACAACATCCTTCTCTCTGAATTGGAGAGATACGGATTTGATGGGTGGACTGTTTGGTGGATGAGGAATTGGTTGGATGGTCGCATGCAGAGGTAGTGGTCAATGGCTCAATGTCCAGATGGATCGGTGACAAGTGATGTCCCTCAGGGGTACATATTGGGATGAGTACTGTTTAAGATCTTCATCAATGATATAGACAGTGGGATCGAGTGCACCCTCAGCAAGTGTGCAGATGACACGAATCTGAGTGGTGCAGCTCGCATGCCTGAGGGATCAGATGCCAATCAGAGGGACCTGGACAAGCTTGAGAAGTGGGCCCATGTAAACCTCCAGAGGTTTAACGAGGCCAAGTGCACGGTCGTGCACTTGCGTTGGGGGCAACCTGTGGTATCAGTACAGGCTGGGGATGAAGGGATTGAGAGCAGTCCTGCCGAGAAGGACTTTGGAGTACTGGTGGATGAAAAGCTGGACATGAGCTGGCAGTGTGAGCTCACAGCCCAGAAAGCCAACCGTATCCTGGGCTGCATCACAAGAAGGGTGGCCAGCAGGTGGTGATTCTGCCCCTCTGCTCTGGTGAGACCCCACCTGGAATATTGTGTCCAGCTCTGGGGCCCCCAACATAAGAAAGACATGGACCTGTTGGACTAGGTCCAGAGGAGGACCAGGAAAAATATCAGAAGGCTGTCTTCTTTTAAGGACAGGCTGAGACAGTTGGGATTGCTCAGCCTGGAGAAGAGAAGGCTCCGGGGAGACCTTATTGCAGCCTTTCAGTACTTGATAAGACAGCAGGACCTTTTGTGATAGGACAAGGGGTGATGGTTTTAAAATAAAAGTGTTTCAGACCTGATATAAGGAGGAATTTTTTTTACGATGAGGGTGGTGAAACACTGGAACAGGTTGTCCAGAGAGGTTTAGATGTCCCATTGCTGGAAACATTCAAGATCAGGTTGGATGGGGCTCTGAGCAACAGCCTAATCTAATTGATGATATCCCTGCTTATTGCAGGGGTGTTGGACTACATGACCTTTAAAAGTCGCTTCCAACCCAAACTATTCTATGATTCTGTGGTCACAGGAGTACTTCTATGCACAGTTGTGGGAAAAGAGAACAGTAAAACCTCAAGTGATACCTTCCTCAGAATTAAAATGTGTTCTTGGAGTAGCTGAAACAAGGAACTATCAGAGATGATGTGATTAATAGCAGAAAAGGATGATGGAGCTTGGGACAGACAGAATATTGCTCACCAGCTGAGTAATGTGCTGGGGGTTACAGAGGGTGTCTTCTGCACTGTGAACAGGGGCAACGCATTGCAGAAAAACAGGGCTGAAGAAGGGGGTTTTGAGAAGTGCGGTGGTGGTCATCCTAGTTTCTTTGCTGGAAACAGTGATGGTGGTGACCTTCTGCATGAAATGAGAGACTGGAAGGAGACTCTTTCCTCTGCAGTGGCTCTGCGTGGCTACCAAAACACACTTCCCTGACATCTCTGAGTTTCTCATTCCTTATCTTTAGCAGAACAGAATCCAATTCCTCTTGGATTCAGCCTGCCACTGTGTATTCTCACTGCCTGGAAAGGAAAGACTCAAAGGGTGTTTGTCCTTTTATTTAAGGAAGCTCATTACTAACACTTTGTTTTCAGCTTGCTTTCCCTGAAACCTGGTATTTCAGATTATTTTCTTATTTTGCCTTGGTACAGCTAGGCAGCACTGGGAAAGTGGAATGGGCACAGGCCCATCAACCACCGGCTAGCTGTAGAAGCAGAATGCAGTTCTGAGGAGAGGGTGGAAGTGACTCGCCACAGAAACCGGAAACTTCTCCCTAGGTCCAAAGGGAAAAGACTACAGAGAAATTAAGAAATAGAAAGGGTGGGGACTTGATCAGTGAAAGATCGGTTTAGGGAAAGAAAAGATTAGAAAGAAAAATGAGGGAAAAGTCTGTAATGCAACACTTGAGATAGGGCTCTGTCAACAAAGTAAATGGGAAACACACTCCTTTCAGTCTTTGTTTCAGGAGCTCAGCTTTACTAAAGCACTCTTCCTCTGATATAAAACCTTGAAAGCCTTTTTTTCACCACCACCACCCCCTGCAAGAAAAAAAAAAAGACTAAAATTGCACTTGTTTCAGTTATGTATACCCATTGTTTGGGGTATACATAAAATGATGAAACACAGAATAAGGAAAATGTCTGTTTTCCTTGTGGACAATTAAATTTCATTGTCAGTTTAAATTGATGACACTAGCTTCCAAACTATTGAGCCTGTGCTAATGAATGCAACAGTTGTTCATAATTTGGCAGTGAATGACCTTTAAATGTAGACGCTTACTAAGGATGTCCCTAGGGAACAATTCAACTTCGAAATGACACCCATGTGTTCTTGTTATCATTTAAATATGCTCCCTTTGTCAATAACAGAATAATAAATACTAGTTAGATTTCTAATGTTGATTCAGATGCTAGGAAACTTACTGAATAAATTAGTGCACATTTGACTTATATTGACCAAAAAAATTTTACAGTGGTATATTGCAGGTCAAGGTGACATACATTTAAATGTGTTGTAGAGCAGAGGGCATACTTGACTGACACATGTGCTTACTACATTTTTAATTAACCCTTACAGTACTACTCCCCCAAATTACTCCTGGAGTTGCAAATGTTGTGGAAGTAAGGTATGACATGTAAGATACTAAAGTACTGTGGATTGTTTGAAAGTCCATAGACTTCACCTCCGTAGAAGAAGCAGTTTAATTACTAGGCTATAATCTTGTTTATGGAAGTATAAAAGTACAAGGACTTAAAGTTTGGTATAGCTTATGTATTTCAGCATTCTTTACTGTTAGAGTAAGTGTACATAGAGTCAAAAAGGGAAGTTGTTAGATGTTCTTCCATATGAAGCCTAAGACTAAGCCACAGTAGCAAGTATAAATGTGAAAGATAAAGGGGGAATATTTATAAATATTGTAGTTATAAAGCATGGAGGCAGTAATTATGTGAATGAGTTTATGTAAAAAACACTTTCAGGTATTACTATTCTAACCATTTCACTGAGTCTCTGGACTGTGTGAACACGGTAGTTTTAAAATACCTGAACAGGCTCTGTGTGCCTTGAGTATTACATCTGCCAGTATGAAGGCTTCTTACTTAGCAGTCTGGCTTGCAGAAGGTCACCACATGTTACTTTGTGTCACAAGTCCAATTGAAACCCGTGACAGACCAGTTACTCCAAATTCAAGGAAGTTAAACAGAAATACTAGATGTTAGATCAATTAGACTTTTTTATTGTCTTGTTGTCTTCATAGAGCATTTTTAATTGTCCTGGTTACTCCACAAGGGAGTCAGAGTAGGTCTGTACAGATACTTCTCTCTCCTGCATGGGAAGATGAAGAGGATAAAGATAATTTGACAGATGCCAATGATTCTGTAATGTAAGAAAAATGCGATTTTGACAATTATTTTTTTTTCAGTTGCAATGAAGAAGCAGGTGTTAGTGGAAGAAATAGACCTGATAATTTAGTCCAAAGGTAGCTGTTATTGAAAATACTGGTTTGGTTTTTTGGTGGGTTTTTTTTTTTGTTAACTAGTGCATTTGTCAGCAGTGGTGATTAAATATTTTTTCCTCCAGTCAGCTTTCCTGTTGACAGACTTTAAGTCAGTGATATGAAACTGACCACTTGGTATGCAAGGGGAACTTGAAGAGTGTAAGTAAGACACAGAATTTTGCAGTGCACACAAAGGCAGCTAAGGCAGAAAGTGGGAAAAGGTAAAACCAAAGTGAAAAACTAACTGAATGTATACATAACAATCAGCTAAAGCTGTTTCCTTTTTTGTGTGTTTAATCTGCTTTGGGGTATGGACAGATTAGACAAAGAGAGATAGCTCCAGTGATCTTGAATTGTTGTGCAATTGCTCAAAGCCCCCTGATTCATGGTCATGAAATCCTAGTGGAAGGGGCCATGTAGGATTTCTCTGAGCTAGCAGTCAGTTTCGATGTATTCCTGAGGGGTGTTCAGCAGTAGGATAAAGAAGCAGCAGCATGATTACCTGTATCAATTTACCATCTGAAAGACCAAAAATTGATGCATTCTGTCAGTAAACCGTAATTGTAAAACATCCATTACCCAATTCTCTCCCAAGATCTACTGATTTGTGGTTTTGATGAGGAAGTTACATTTTCAGAAAGATAGGGGGTAGCAGAACATTCAAACATGCATCACAATAAAGATGTATTTGAATTCCATTGAATCTTTGAGAGGTAGTAGTGGCAGAACTTTTTTAGTAACACAACACTACCAATGGAATTATTTCATCAGAGAGATTCACGCTTAACTGCTCCTGCTGGTGTTTTCTATACATATAGCATCAAGTCGTGATACTTGTAAAATCTTGTCAACAAAGATAGTGTTAAGCATATGTGCAGTCCTTCCTTCCTAGGGGTGAGAACACACCAGTCTTTAAAACGCAATATGAGGGAAGATGTAATAGAGATCTCCCTTTTTTTATTACTGTAAAGCATATTTTAATTGATTCTTGAGCTTTTTAATGCCCGGTGTAATTCTTTTCAGGTTTAATTGATAATTAGTCATCATTGTCATGGCATTTATGAAGTTACTCTGAAATTTCACTGTATATTACTATTTTTATGGTAGGTGACTGGTGATTCCTGAAGAAGCTGAGAATGTATGTTTCATCTACAGCAGTGACTAGGTTATTAAATTAATTAAGATAGTATTGCAGGAACAGTTTTAGAAAGCTGTCTTTTTAATAATAGGTATTTATTTTTAGAATAACTGGAAACTTTAAATGACAATTCTTGAAACCATTACAACTCAAAATTATCCATTTGGAAAATACCACCAGATATCCACCCATTTATAGATTTTAATTTTTGCAGTCTTTGTGAAGAATGTTGTTTATGCTGCTAATTTACATGAACACATTCTTCTCGGCCTTAACAGTCTCTCTTGTTAAGTTCCTCCTTGAATTTTATATGTGGAGGAGTTTAAAGGATTGCTTGTATGGAGGCTGAATGTATGTAAATCGTAGTGGTTCTTGTAATGATTATCTTACACAACAGGCCACTGAGAACAAAGTTCAGTCAGTCTCGACCCAGCTCTGCCGAGGTGGAGAAAGGTCTTCCTGGAGCCCTGGCGGTGAGGAGAACATTGAGAAGGCATGTTTGCGTGGCAGAGTGCTTGGTGGCAGAACTGCAGTGCTGCATTTGGGTACAGTGGAAGTACTCAGGTATGCACTGTGGAAGCGTGCTAATGGAAGCTTTCCAAGTACTGCATTTTGAATACTCTTATTGTAAGCAACCATTATCTCTCCTGTTTGCGAGAAATATACGAGGACTTGTATCAACTTTTCATTTTCAGTTTTCTATAAGCCTGGACGTTCTGTGGCTTGGGGAAGGCATTTTGTAGAGCATTCTGGAAGGGGATTTTGATGACAAAGCAGAAACGTCATCATTCCCTTTGAACATGGCATTGTATTTTTAATGTGAAATGAAAGGAGAAGTGTATGTAGTCTGTTTATTCTTCGATGTCCTGATGATAAAGATCTTGTAGCTAGAACGTGGATACTCTCTTTCTGGGAACAGTATTTTTTTTAATTATTGTATAATAATATAATTATATAACCTTATATATCCTGTTATAAACATTTAGCATGCATAAACCAATAAACATTGTGTGGGTGTTGGTTTTCTTTAAAATAAAGTATTTGGGGAACAACAGTAATGCTTGGATACTTGTAGGCATTGAAATAAGAGGGGACAGAAAGCACCATCTCCATTCCAGGTTCTAAACAGACTATGTTTTGTCTCATTCCTTCTCTGCTGGTGCAGTGAGAGCTCCACCTCCTGTTCAAAACAACCTTCGGTTCTAAAATCGTATAAATAGGAAATCTGAGAAGATGCTTTTGGATGTTGAGGCTGCCACCAGTGTAGCTAGAGTAAGTAATTTTTAAGAAATGACAGCCAAATCTCCAGTGCATCTTCCATTTAGTATATCATGTATTTGTGTCTCTCAGTATTTGTGGGTCCCAGTTAAGAGCAGGGCACCTAGGTGACAGTTGCTGAATTTTGTACATGGTAAAAAATTCAAGAGTTTCAAAAATCACTCTTGAAAGGCGTTGTCTACATTTGGTAATAGTTGTTTGCCTGATGAGATGCTGTGAAAAATAATGTCAATCCAAAACAGTATTATTATTGTTTGACTACTTAATTCTTAAGTTTTATACCATTTTCACTATATTTATCTGAAAGTCTTTTCTCCCGCTATTTACCTTGAAAACTGTGAGATAGGAATTACCGATCGTCATTATTTTATTTTTTTTTATATTCCTTGTCTCCTCCTGTAATTGATTCACTTTTTAAAAATGGATTTCCTTTTTATACCAGGGCAGAAAGTATTCATGTGATGCAGTGTCTCCAAATTGGAAAATAATGAAATCTAAAGCTTCCCTATCATCTTTTACATAAGGACAAACAAAACAATCTTGATTATGTGGTGAAACAATCAATTGTTCAGCAGCAAGTTTGTATTGATTACAATGAACTGCTTTTATGAAAAGTGACCATATGTACTTCAGCTAACTGCATTTACTTCTGATCTTGCGCAGGATTTTGTTTCTTTGCATAGAGATTCCCTTCTGTATTCTTTACTTAGTAATCAAGCTCTTTCCAGGAATAGGAATCCCTGGTCATGAGTCTTCCTTGCAGTTAAGCTGTGAGGGTAATTACAATTTGATGTTCTTGTTCTTTTGAGATTTGGAAACATAAGGAACGTGTCTTCTGTTTAATCATAAATTAATGGATTAATAGATTTATAATAATGTCAGGGAGTGTTATAAAAATATGTACTTTGCTTGACAGATGTGAAGAAATAGATATTCAGGACAAAAGTGCAAACCAAATTTGGAGTTGAATGCTATGACATTATAGAATCAGGAAATATATTAGCCTTTCGCTTTTCTGCTTTTTTCCAAATTCTGAGAAAAATCATGTCCCACAATGACATACACTACATGAAACTCCAAAACACTCCATTCTTAAAAGCAAGCTAAAGAACATTTAAAAGCTAAGTTTTAATTAAATATGCATTCTCCCTCTAAAAGCCAAAGACCTAGCTTCCATTTTTATGTTGCAGTGAGGGAGCATAAAATGTCAGTAAAAACTGAAAAATTCTGGTTTTGGTATTGAACAGAAAATGTCAGAGGCTTTTCCTTTTGCTGAGCACTCAGTATGTGGATGTGTGATTGGTAGGAGTACAATCTTTACACTATTTCCTCTGCATGTTTTAAAAATTCCTGTTTGACACAGAGATTACTAAGCTCAAGTAGATTCTGAAGTACAGCTGAGCATGTGTTTTTTTTTTTTTATTTCCTTTCCATATTTCTCCTCTGTATCAAAATCTGTTCCTTTTGTAGTTTTGGTTTTACCTTCTCTTGGCAGAAATGTTATGATGTCAGACTTCCAGGTTTTGCCATAAATTCTTAGTGCCAGCTGGGAAGAGGGAAATAATGTTTTTAGATGTGTTTTAAAACAACTTGGTAAGAGCTTGTTAGGAGTGTTATCGAGGATAGTAATTGTCTCCTCTTAAATAAGCCAATCCTTATGTTGGCCTGAGTTAGGGGCAAAGTAGGAGAATATACTCTTAAGTTCAGCACTTGCAGCTAAGGAGTCCTTTAACATTTTCTCTTTACCTTTTGATGCACACTTGCTACTATATATTTGTCTGGAAAATGAACATAAGAAGGATACATTAATGGGAATCAGGAACAGTTTTAAGGTACTTGATAGAATATTTTTTTTCCCTATGTGCATTTAGTCTTCATATTTGAATTTTTGCTTTACTATTAGATGGTTTGTATCTAATTGCAGCTTTAGAAAACCTCGAAATATAGTTTTAAGCTGAAAAAAACTGGTACCATCTGGTTTGTAATATGGAACTCTAAATGAAAATATTTGCCTAGACCATGGGAGAAAGAAGGTGACTTTTTATGAAAGAAGAAATTGTTCTTTAAACTGAGAAAAGATGGCTAGAAGTTAGTTCCTGAAACCATGAAAGCCACTGCTTTCACTTATGCCTTTTTTTAAGTGTGAATGTGATGAATGTCATTACTCTTTAAATTCATTGGCCAGGATAATACCACCAACACAAAACTTTCCTAATTGCCTAGGTGTTTAAAGGACATATTTTGTGAACTGATACAGAAAATGCAGTTACTTTAGTTTTGAAGTGTATTTGGTATCTGGGAAAGAACTGGCAGCATGCTGCACATTCAAAACTATTTTTTGCTACTCGCCAACTAAATTGTCAAAAATTGCTGATTTGAAAGGGGGTAAAAACCTGCTTAAAGTAATCACAGATATAACTGTTATCTGTTACAGGCTAAGAACTTAATGCCCCATTTCTCAAATGAGTTTTTACAATAACGAGATAGCTGTATCACACTCCTAAGTGAAAAGCTCATGAACTTGCCTGCATGGTTATTTCCAACCTCTACTCGTCTAACAAGCTCCCAAAGTTGTTGTTGCTTATAAAAGTGGAAAATGGACCTGATAAAAATGTTTAGTCCGCAGGGCTGTGTTTTATTTATCATATCACAAAAGAACAATGTTTTGTTGCATCATGGTCAAAATAGAAGCGACCTTGCTTGTTCATGAGTGCTCAAAGCCTAGAGATAAGAGGCAAAATAATAGAGTACAATAGAAAGAGTGTAGTGTAATTATTTGTGGCTTGTCAAGTGAAGCCCTCTCAGGCCCCAAGTGATTCAAATCTGGGAACTCTGCACAATTCTGTACACTAACCGTAGCCAGCATCAGAGAAATCTCACCCAGCTTCTCCGACAGTACTGAAATTGCATCAGTTTGTCATGCACTGAGCATGCCAGCTTCACACAATATCATTTGCTTGCAAATGGGCCTGGCCCCAACGCCCTGAGACACATTCTTTGGTATCTGACTCTTGGCCTGTGATTTGTCATGTCTCTAGTGCTATCGGCGTAAAGTAATTTTAATAGATTCTGATGGTTTGCTTGTGGAAGGTAAAGAATGCACTACAGATTGTGTCAGGTAGCTTTCTATGGCTTGTAGCATGGTAGAGGCCCTCATGATGGTGATAGCCAAACAAAGAGTATGGAGAAATGAGAACCCTATTTTGAGTAGTATTTAATGCTCCCCTGCTGTGGGCATCCTTGCTAACTCAGCAAGTTCAGGAACTTAGCAGCTCAACAAAGCAGTGTTATTTGTGTGGGAGAGTTGTTTACAAATGGAACATATAGCCAAAAATCAGTGGCTTTGTTTCTCTCTATTCAAAAAGAAACATGTGTAAGACATATATAAGTGATAATTAGTTTACAGGGACTAAATTGTATTTTTTTTTTCTTGGTGTTTAACTCTGTATTAACTGTTTGGAGTTTTATCACGCTAAATAAAATCACTGGATTTTTTAGCAAGGATGTTCTTTAATACTGTAAAAAAAAAAAAGGTTGTACAATTTATACTGAAATGTATCATGTATAAAATTACATAAATATGGTCTAGAATACAGATTCCTGAAGAATTTCTTCATAGATTTTAATTGCAATAGTTATTTGGCAATTACTGTATTACTAAATCTTTGTTTGGAATAGTTTTCTTGCATTATGAAGTAATTATGTGGCATTTTCTTACTCTTCCTTTGACACCACTGAGATGAGATTATTTTTGCTATTGACAACTCTGATCTTTGCATCATTTTTTTCAGCTGACTTCCTTAATTGATTACTACTTTGGTGTTGGAGCCTGCAGCATAGCTCTCCAGAATTCTGCTGACACCAATCGATTAATGTGAAAGTGTTAATGTTAGTGATTTCATCTGAGAAACATTCAAAACCATGTCAGTAATCTGTTCTTAAAAACTGCCAGATCATTGAATCTTGTTATTTTGAACATGTTAGTTTGGGTTAATAAGGATTTCTCTGGAGAGACAAAAAAAAAGTGAATCCTGTGGGAAGAGCATTTTTTTATTCAGTTGTTGTATATTAGTATAGCATACGTGCACATGCCTTAATATTTAACAGACTGTTTTAAAATATGTTCTTATTAATATTTATGGTATCTCTGAGGAATTTATAAAAATGCTTGAGCACAAACTATTTCTTTTTAGTTTTACCTAGGGAATTTCTGACAACAGTGTAACTCTGAGCACCCCGCTAGCAAGTCTTTGCAAGTCTGCCACTTTCTTTCCCACTATAGCTTCCACATTTGCTTAGCATTTTTGCATAGCTAAGCAAAATTTTAAAATAAGCTTGCATTTTTTCCTTTTCTGTTGTAAATATATTCAGAAAAATACTGTTGTTAAACAGTTCCTTAGAGAAATTCTGGCTTAGGATCAGAACTCAATGTTCAATATTGCACATAAAAAGAAAGAAGGAAAGTTTCTTTTTAAGCTTGATGTAGACTTTTGAAGTATTTTGCCTTTATTTCTTGGTGGAGTTTTTCACAGGATGACTTCTTAAAACAATGTAGATTTTTGCAATGCGCTAGCTTATGTGTGTGTTGTTTGTGCATCGGTAAAACAGCTCTGCCTTATTTCCTAGTTAAAAAATGTGGTTTGTTGTGGAAAGTACAAGTTAGTTGAATCCAGTGAGCGTGCTGTTAACACAAGTTTTGTTTGTCCTGAAGGCAATCTAAATCAGCTGCCACTAAACAAACATCAAAACCAACAAAGTACTGTGGTCAGCATAATCTCCTTATATTCAGAACATAGACATACATGCACATGTGTTTGTACATATGTTGGCGCAGGTAGACAGAAGCCCCATGCGTGTGTCAATAACGGAACGATTTATTGGGTTGTATTGCAGACGGATCTGTTTGAGGTCCTGTATGAGTTGATGTTTTAATAACTTGGATGATAGAATGAGAGTGTCCTTAATTAAATTTGCCATCAATACCAAGGTGGACATGACTGTGAACACGCTGGAGAACAAGAGTAGAATTTAAAATCATTTTGGTGAATTGAACAGATTATTCAAGAAAGGAAAATCGGGTGCTAATTCAATAGGAACTGGTGCCAAGTGCTGTATTTTATCAAAAATAATCAGTAGCACAGAGTAAGATCCAAGATCAGAATCGCAGAATCACAGAATCATGTAGGTTGGAAGGGACCTTTGTGGTCATTGAGTCCAGCCGTCAACCCAACACTGCCAAGTCCACCACTAAACCATGTCCCTAAGC
>RSEF01000031.1:66087032-66119013 GCA_003993805.1 Himantopus leucocephalus
CACCTTGTCATAGAAGGAGATCAGATTTGTCAAGCAGGACCTGTCCTTCATAAACTCGTGCTGACTGTGTCTGATCACCTGGTTGTCCTGCATGTGCCGTGTGATTGCACTCAGGTTGATCGGTTCCATAACCTTCACAGGCACTGAGGTCAGACTGATAGGCCTGTAGTTCCCTGGATCCTCCTTCTGGCCCTTCTTGTGGATGGGTGTCACATTTGCCAACTTCCAGTCAGCTGGGACCTCCCCGGTTAGCCAGGACTGCTGGTAAATGATGGAAGGTGGCTTGATGAGCATCTCTGCCAGCTCCTTCAGTACCCTTGGGTGGACCCTATCTGGCCCCGCTTAGATGTTTCTGTCAGAGTAAGAAGTACAGTTGGTCCTGCCTGTGGGCAGCAGGGCGAGCCAGATAACTCCCAGAAATACAGAGCCAGAATAGACCTGCGGTCTTTCAGTACTGGGTTATAATATACAGAAAACCCATGTAAACGGATTGTGTCAAGTTCTGAAGCCCAGCTGTCCATCTCCCAGCAAAGTCTTCATCAGGCTTCTTTTTCTGAGCCTCCCTTGACATTTGGCAATCATCCTTTGCATTATTTCAAAAATTTTACCTGTATTTGTCCCCTAACCTCTTATCGCTTATAAATTCTGCAGCTTTCTAAAACGTTTGAGAGTTCACCCAAAGTAGCTCTGTTCTCTTCTCCTGGGAAGTGTAGGAGCATCTCATAGTGGAGCAGTTGCCAAAACAATCCTGAGTTTTTCCATCTCTGTCTCTGCATGCAGAAGAAACATCATTTGTCAGTTTGCTCAAGAGAGCCTTTTGCAAGGTCTTCATGGAAAGTAATCATTCTTTTCTGCTCCCAGCGTTAAATTTTGAGATGACAGCAGTGCTTGGAGTGGACTTGTTACATGAGATGTGTTTTTTTTTTCTTTTTTAAACACTGCTAATGTTATTCAATAGAGCATTTATGTTCAGTATTTATCTTGTTTAGTACTGCAGAATTGGACCCCCTGATCTGTTTCCATAGCTATAAATGTACATAGCAATGAAGGGAGGTGCAGAACATTAGGGACAACATCTCCCTCTATAAGCTAGTCAAGAAACTGCAAAAATTCAGTGCCACACTTTCCTCAGTATACTTCTTCCTGTGTATAATATCTGCCATAAAACGAAACCTTTCTAAATGTTGAAGTTGATAGATTGGTGGCTTAGCTGTGCAGCAGAAAGCAGCCCAGGGACAGGAGTCCTGATCAGAGCTCTGGGTCTCCAACTGCAGTCCAGCCCTTTGTCCTCATCTGTCTGTTAAAAAAGGAGACAGGCACATTTTTATAGGAGGGGAAGGCCATGCAGGAGCCATTCCCAGATGTGTTCCACCTCAATCCTGTCTCATCTGAAGACACATGAAGGTAGACATACAAATTTGGAAAGTGAGAAGGCTCTTCAGGTTTACTAATGACGGAGATAACAGAATAAAGACCAAGCAGTTTGTGCCCCTTACGCCCAAACATTTTCAGGAGATGATAAAAGAATTTTATTTTTTGAAACAGCATTTTGGGGTGATTTGTAGGGCAACCAGTTGCCAATTTACGTACCTTTATCTGCAGAACTGACTGTAGGTATCACCTGATCTTCCATTTGGTTAATGAATTAGACAAACACATATTTTTTACTCTGTGGGATGAGCTGCTGCTTGTCAGTGTGTGCTTAGGTGCTCAAAAATCAGTGTCATCTCCATTTCCTGATGTTTCTTGCATGTTTGCTGGTAATGCAGACCTTGTCTCTGCCGTGATACAGAAGGCCTTATGTGATGACTCTCAGTAGAGTTCTTGTGTGCTTCCTCCCATGTTCTTTCTGTTGGACAGTAATGTGCTCCACTGCGTGGCACACCATGTACTTTGCCAGAAGTCACAGACAGAGCAAGAGCAAGGTAATACAACAGTGCTCCGCTACCTGCCACTCTAGTCCTCTCTTGCTCCTCTTAGCCAGGGACATGCACAGATAGTTTAGCTTCCCTTAATTCTTGACACATGTAATTCGCTTATTGCTCACGTTTAGGTGTAGCTTTTTGCCCTTAACACCAAGGAAATTATCAAAGAATCTGCTGCGTCTCCTGCACAAGTAATACCTTGAAACAGAAGGCTTGGTACAAAATGCTGGGTGTACAGCAGTATGGTGGTGTGCCTGTCCTAAACATTAAAGATTTAACTTTGATTATTGACTAATGTCCTCATGGATGGTTTTAACCTGAGAGTGAGTGCGTGCGCAGGCTTCCCAGACGCTAGCAAGGTGGCAGAAGAGACAAGGTGCCATGAGAGCATATTCTGAGACAGAGGTTGAGTGTGGAAATCCCCAAGTCAGCCAAATATGCTCTTACACCCGTGCAGACTCAGCGTGGCTTTGCACTGCTGGACAGAGATCAGGGCTTTGAAACTAAGGCAGATAAAAGCTTTAGTTTGATCAGAGCAGCCTGTTGATGTAGTAGTACATCTAGTACTGAAGCTGGCTTGGCAATAGCTTTGACATTTGTGTTAGTTTCTGCTACTACAGAGAGGGAATCACGGTTTCTACTAGGCTTAGGGCCCTTCTCTTGGTGTAGACAGCTTGGAAATGTAAAAAATCCCCTTTCACAGGATCATAGAATGGTTTGGGTTGGAAGGGACCTTTCAAAATCATCTAGTCCAACACCGTGCCATGGGCAGGGGCATCTTTCACCAGATAGGGTTGCTAATTAGGTTCAACCTGACCTTTAGCAGTTCCAGTGAGAGGATATCCACAACTTCCCTGGGCAACCTTCCAGTGTTTTACCACCCTCATCATAAAAAATTTCTTCCTTATATCAGGTCTGAATCTACCCACTTTTAGTTTGAAACCATTACCCCTAGTCCTGTCACAACAGGCTGTACTAAAAGGCGTTTCTTATAAGCCCCCTGTTAAGTATTGAAAGGCCGCAATAAGGTCTCCCCAGAGCCTTCTCTTCTCCAGGCTAAGCAATCCCAGCTGTCTCAGCCTGACTTTATAAGAGAGGTGTTCTATCCCTCTGATCATCTTCATGGCCCTCCTCTGGACCTGCTCCAACAGGTCCATGTCCTTCTTATGTTGGGTTGGGTGCCCCAGAGCTGGACACAGTACAGGTGGGGTCTCACCAGAACAGAGTAGAGGGGTAGAATCACCTCCCTCAACCCAACCCAGGTGCAGGACCTTGCACTTGGCCTTGTTGAACTTCATAAGGTTCACATGCACCCACTCCTCAAGCCTGTCAAGGTCCCTCTCGATGGCGTCCTATCCCTCAAGCAAATCAACTACACCACTCAGCTTGGTGTTTGGTTCAGTTCTGTGTTTAAATGGCACTTACAAGATCTGGGATGAAACGTGAGTAAGACCAACCACAACAATGCTAGAACACTTGCTCACTGAATAGTGCCAAGATCTCGAGAAACAAGTTTTTAATTATCTCTTGAGGCATTAAGCCAGAAGTGATTGATTAAGTTGCACATGGACAGCATTATTTCTTGAATTCCGTGACTTTGGAGTGCTTGACTTTTAACCTCAGTGTAGTTTTGTTGGGTTTTTCTTGAC
This sequence comes from Himantopus leucocephalus, assembly GCA_003993805.1. Taxonomy (NCBI): domain Eukaryota; kingdom Metazoa; phylum Chordata; class Aves; order Charadriiformes; family Recurvirostridae; genus Himantopus; species Himantopus leucocephalus. Next base: position 66,090,607 of record RSEF01000031.1, read on the forward strand.
GTAATAATGTCTAAATTTGTACTTTTACAGTGAATGTTGTAGTACTCAGTATTTCAGTGAAACAATAGCAAAGTTCACTGTATAGTTTTGAAAAAAAATAAAGAAAAAAAGAGTTACAGGCTTCTTAAATGTTTTATAGCATGTCACTGTTTTTTTTTCTTTTATTCTCCTTTGTGTAACATTGTAAATATTTAAATATGGCTCCCAAAAATAAAATCTTTATAAAATGTTGAGCTCCTGTTGAAGACTCTAGGGATTTTGTGTGCTAAGTTAGAACTGGTTGAATGCATTTTAAAAATAACTTTTGGCTGTAATGGTTCACTTCAACAACTTTGACTAGTGGTCAGAAGTAAGAGGCAGGGTGCAGGCCAGCCTTCTGGTGACCACTGAGAAGCTCCGAGGTCCGGGTTCTGCCTCCAGGTTCCAGCTGCTCCTGAGGGATGTCTTTTGTGAGCTCCCAGTATTAGCACCTATTGAGCAATACTGGACTGACTTGGTTTAGACGCAGTGGAAACTTGCAGTCACTACAGAATATTCCTTTTAATTTCCAGGGATTTTGAAGCAGAGAGAAGAGTGGATTTCTGTTTCTATTGCTTAAGCTTTCTAAGCAAAGGTTTTCTTCAGGAATGGGAATTAGCACTGCGTTCTCTTACTAGATTCTTGGAATTAATCCTGGCCAAAATGAAATCAGAAGCAAATGTTTGTTTTGTTTGGTCAGTCTCCTGCATACTTTATATTGTAATCATGTGTGCTATTAAAAAGCCCAATGGTCAAAGAAATGCACTTAGAATTCAGACTTAGCATAAGCTTTGCTGGTTTTTTAGTTGTTGATCCTTGTTGGGTACTGATTTCACACACAAGTGTGTATGTGTGTCTTATATATTTGTAAAAAATAAGAGAACATTCAGCACTTCAAATAAACAGCCATACTCTTCTTTTATTAATCAATGAGTGTACTCATATTAGTGTTAAGATCTTGAACTGATTCTCCTAAAACATAAATTGTTTAAATTAATAAAATAGTGTATTAGGTATATTACAGAGCACATTATTGGTTGTCTGGCTTATTAGTTAGTTGTGTATCAAAGCAGATAGTATTTAGACAGATAGTTAGATACTTCTGGGACTTTGCTTTTTGTGTATAAAATAAGAGTATCAAGCACAGTCTGATTCATGTAGGCTTATTGTTGTAATTGCTATTCACATTTAATTGGGAAAGTGCAGGAAGTATACATTTTTCTCATTCAAAATATCTCATAGACTGACGTTTGTTTCTCCTGGATGTTTTTTTAAGAAACTTATTGGAAAAAATTGAAATCCTTCGTAATAATGTGGCTCTCAGCTATAGATACTGGTATCTGGTAAGCATTCGTTACAAGCTTTACAATAACTTGATTATTTTGTTATTGGTAGTAACAAAAAGAATGGGTGTTTAAAAGTCCATAGAAAGCACTGGAGTATTTTTGCCTCTACTGAGTTATTAGTATTGGTCATTCTGTAACTTGAATAAGGTATGCTGTTTATCTGAGGAATGTCCATGTGAGTTCAGGTTCACTCCTTGGAGTGATGGTTTTTGTCCGTTTGTATCTTTGCTGGGGTGCCTAGAAGACCAGTAGGGGTCACTCTATGCATTGAATTTAGGAAATGTGTAAGTAATTTTAATTACTTTTTTAATTGCGTATGCTAGCACCCTTGAAAATAATAATTCCTAAAAAAGAATTTACTCATTATTTATTATATTATTCTATTGTCTTTGAGTTGGGAGTATCTGTAGAAAACATATATAATAGTTAACATTTTATAAGCTAACTGTAAAGCGTAGATATGTCAGGGACCGGATGTGTAATGATACAGTTTCAAGAGGTTCTGACTTTGAGAGAGTCTTCACAGTTTTCTGAAAAACAGACTGTGCTGAAGAGAAAGTGCTTCTTGTTGAAGCTGACGTATTTCCATGCCCTAACACAATAAAAGAGCCTGGAAAGTCTGGTGAGGCAGGTTGATAGGCCACATAAATGCTTCAGTAATGTTTTCTTCCATGTCACTCATAAAACAAACTTTAAGGCCATTTTAACAGCTCTAGTGGAAAGATACCAAGCATGTTTTTCCTTCTAAAATGTGCATCTATTAAATTAAATAGGTGACTGATAATATCCTGCTCTTCCAAGTCAGGCGGTTAATCGTGCAACTAGTTGATAATCAATGTGGTCACTTCAAACCAATATATAAGAACCATCTGTTTCCAGTTTTTCTGTAGCGGCAATGTTGTGAAATATCTCTTTCTCTCCTGCCCTCCCATAAAATCTATATCTCAGGATTTGAAACGTTTTCTGTACAAGGTTGAAGAAAGATGAAAGGACATAAGCATCTTAATCCTTTCTTAAATGGGGCATTTATCCAGTTTTAAATTAAAAATGAAGACAGATTTGTTCTTTGTAATACTTTCGTTACTGAGATTTCTTAATGAGGAATGCATTGCACATAATTAGATTGAACTAGCTATGCTGTTTATTTTCATATCCTTCCCATGATCTCCTCTTCCACACTTATTACCATGGTTTCTGTACATATGTTATTCTATACTGCAGTTGTGCCTTCAGGAGCTCACGTATGGATCTCGAGCCTTGTTTCAAAATATTTTGAAGCCATTGGGAGTCTTCAGTATAAGTGGTCTGTGGAGAAAGCCCTGTTTTCCAGGAAAAACTACCCCAGCCTGTGCCCTAGCTGAGATCCAGGACCTGAGAGTTCAATTTCTGATTCAGGCAAGTCACAGTGGTCTGGTAGTTTGCTTCAGAAAAGCATGGAGAACCATGTGGAATCAGGTGAAACTGAGATAGAGAATAAGAGCATATTTGTAATACTGAAAGACTTTGCTTCAGAGGCTGCCTGTAAGGATAAAGTGATTAATTTCTGTAATAGTGGTACAAGAGCAGATGGGAGCAGAAAGAGGTAATAGCAAGATGGTAGGCAGCAGCATTGCTTGTTTTTCTGTGCCTGTTAAGATTTGCTTAATTTGATTGATGAGGAGTATCTGAAAACTTTGACTGATCACTTTTGCACACATTCCGCTCTGACAAGAGAACCAAAGATCTGCACAAGAGTCTTTCTCTGTTTTTTCAATTAATTGTTTGAAATTCTAATTATGTTAGTAACTTGTGCATTATAATAAAGAATATCTTTATTTCTTCCTTTCCTTAACTGTCATCTCTTTACTAAGAGTTGTACAGCATGGGTGAGAGGGAATGGTGGAGAAACAAGCGGTAGAAAAGAGTATCAATATTTTCCTTGTATTCTTATTTTATAAAATTGATATTTTCCTTGATTAGGTATTCTAAAAAGTGATATCTTACAGGCATAGAAGTGTCTTTAAAAGTCTATGATTTTTTTCTTGATGGGAATAGAATAAGAAATTTGGTAATCCTGTAACAAGAAGCTATGAGCATCTTCTCAGCAAATGTTACTTGAATTAATGAAATTACTTCAGCTTCCATGTAAGTATTTTTTAGGATAGCATAAGACTACTTGTTTTTCCTTCTTCTAGTGTTTGTTTGCTGCATCTCTAGTTAAGTCATTGTAGCTTAAGTTCTTGATTCTCTCTACCCCCAGTTTACTGGTTGTTCTGGTCATCTAAGCCTAAAATATTTTAACGCCTTTATATGTAGCCTTTATTTCTTCAAAACTGATCTTTGAAACAAAAAGTTGCTTTCCTTTTCATTTCAAATACATTATTTTTTATTATGCTTATCAAAAGTTAAAAAGATTGAACATGTGAATATTTCCACCTCTTCAGTTGATGAATATGTAGCAAAATACTGCAGTGGCTCAAGTTATTGGTATGAATTATTCTGATGGCTAATGGTAAATGAGTAGTGATAATTGGGAGATTATAGTATGTTTTTTAAAAGGGGATATTTGGTTAGGGAAAATGATTGCTGTGTACTTGGTGATCAATTGTATTACTTTTTGCAATTTTCTCTTCAAAAAAGCTATCCATTCTGAAGTAGGTTGAAATAAGATTTTCCAGGAGAGTTCAGGGTTTTGATATGAGTTAGGAACATGACAAAATGTCAGCATACTGAACTACACTTTCAAACAGCAACTTTGTGAACAAGATACCAGAAAAAAAACCCTGAAATCCTTTTGCATCTTCATCCATAGGAGAAACATACACTCGTCTCTCTTCAAGGTATATCCAAAGAATGGTTTCTGAAGTAGGTCGACAAGATCACCAAATTTGTGTGTTCAGACCAGATAAAGTGAACAGGTTCCAGGATCTGAGAAGATAAAAATATTTTATACTTTATTGACTGAAACAATGTTTCTGTGGTTTTAGATGAACATGTGATTCTTTTTTTCTTTATGTACTGCTTTTCTGTACATACATTGTAAATTTTTGTTCTGTTTAGGCTTTTTTTCTTAAATCACAGCTGTAGCGATTTACCTCTTTTTAACTCATTATCATTTTCAGGTATACTTGTGCTTAACATAAAAATCTTCAAACATGAAACCTGTAAAAATTAGTTAAAAAAAAAAGAAAAACAGTTCACAGACACAAACCAGACCCAAACAGTTAGTAATTGAGAGCTGATAACAGTCAAACCACCTAGGCAGGGTGAAAAGACTTGTTACAATATACAAGTAAATGTCATACGAGTTTTGGAAGTTACTGCTTGTACACTGAACTTTGTACAGAATACGAATCGGTCATTTTGCCAAGGAGCAGAATAAGACGACTGAAGCTGGAGAAGGCAGCAAAAAGTGACATGGAAGTCCACTGCAGAAGTTGTCATAGATCCTTGGTGTGGGGCCCTTTTGAATGATGTGCCTTCAGTGCAAGGATGAGCCCCTGCTCAAAGGAGCCCTCTTAAGTGATGGGTTTTCCAATGGAAAGATTTGGTTATGTGATGCAGGTTGTCGTGTCTCATGCTTTGGCATTCAAGATAGCAGAGAGAGAACTGCAAATTACTGCAACTTAGTAAAGACTGTAAGTGTTTGTGACTACATGTATTTGTTTTTCTTAGTCTTTCAAGACATTCCTTTTAAAAATGTTTGGTTCTTGGATTATTGTAAACCTTTCATAAGACAACAGCCTATAGCACTATAATCTGAACTTCTCCACTAACAAAGAAATATGCCTCTGATGCATAATGAATCCAAATATTACTTTTTCTTTTGACTTTGACTTTAACTCCATTGAGTTTAACTAGGAAAACAGAAAAGTCATTGCTTCAGCTTAGTGTGCCTGTCTAGAAAGAAGGGATGATACTGCTACAGGCATGCTTTGAGCAATGGCTTGGGCATTTACCCAGTTCATATATCCCTGTCATAAAGAGTCAGTTTCTGTTCTTTTGAAGTCAGATGCAGTGATGTAGGCTTTCTGTGAATTATTCACAGGGAAGAAAAAGTCTTCTGTCTCTTCTAAAATGGAAAGAAATGCCTGTGATGTATGTTTTCCTGTAAGGAAATAAAGAAATATTAAAATAATGCCTTAAATATGAGCAAGTACTTTAGATTATTGCATGCTGCAGTTAGGATCTGCTTTAGCAAAATAAAAGCTGAGTCTAAAAGGATTTAAGTAGTAACATTACAGATGTGAAAGTCATTTTATGTTATCTAAATATTGAAAGAGCAAAGTGTGTTTATTATAATTCACTTTCAAATTCTGCATGTCCTCTATCTATCCATATGTCAGCAGCCTGTCATACAGCCTCTGTTTCCAGTCCTCTTAGCTCCTACTCTATTACAGTGGAAATGTATGGCTTCTTGCATTTCCTAAGAGAACTCGCTCCAAGGTATGTCCAGCAAAATTTGGGAATGATTAATACTGAGTAGTATATCCTTGATTTGCAGGGTGACTCAAAATAGAGTCAGCTTCATTGAATGAAGAGAGGTGTTTCTTGTGCTTTGGACAGATACTTTGCACTTCAAATAAAGCAAATAGTTCTAGATCCGGGGTTAATTTAAAAGTAGCTTCACTTGGGTTTTTTGTTTTTTTCATAATTGGTTATGTATTGCTGCCATCATCAGTATCAGTGTCAAGGCTTTGAGCCCAGATATTTATGCATATCAGACAACTGAGATGAAGAGAATTTCCTGTTTTCTGTATAAGCACATAGTACAAGAACCAGAGTTGGAAAGGACAAAACATAGTTTGTCTGCAACTTCTTGTCTAAAGATATTATTCTTGATAATTTTGAGTTCTTATGAATAAAAGCTTATGTAGTAAAGCATTTTATGGCAGAAATGCAGAGGACTTCTTTGTCTTTGTTTTCTTTGTTTAAAAAAAAGGTCAGTGCTAAAATAAGTTTCTTAAATATACATAAAATAGCATCCTATCTATACTGTCCATTGTCTGGAGTACTTCCTCTTCCCTCCCCACTGAGTTCAAGAAGATTACAGAGTTTGCTTTTCAGACATTTGGCATCTTATACATTGAATGTGTGACTTTTTTTATTTTCCATTTTCCCCTTAGATCTGTACATACTAAATATGCGTTTAGTTTGTGTACGTGCAAACAAACGCTGACAGCTAAATATAGTATCTGAGATGACACAGTTTCTGTTAGATGTATACTGAGCTAACTGTGGAAAAATGTTGAAGATATATTTGAAAGCCATTTGGTAAGATTAAGTTCTTGGTTTCATTTTTTCTGAATCATTGTAAATATTGCTTTCTGGGATGAAATTTTCCATCACAAATAATTAGTACACATTGAAATTCTTCTGAAGTTTCAGTGAAATCAATTCATCTGCTTTTGAGAAAAAAAGGGAAAAAAGTGTTTTGCTAGGGTTAATAAAGTAAGTCTTGTGATGGTTGTGCTGCTTCTTTTTTTTCCTTTAGAGTAGAAATTGGGAAGTTTTATTAGAGTGAGAAAAGTAATTGCTCTGTGCTTGAAACTCGATCCAAACTTAGCCAGATGACCTCTGAAAATCTCGGTTTACCCCAAGGTTTTTTTACAGTCTGAAAAAAAAATTCTTCTAGGTTTTTTTGCAGCAAGTGCATTACAAAAACACCAAGAAAAGAACAAGACACTTTTAACCGTTATTCTTTTTGTCTGAAAGAAGTTTCAGTCAAGGGATAGGAGATACCTTCTCTGAGACCTAAGTCTTTTATCACTTTCCTCTTGAAATGGAAAGAATTTTCTGAGTGTCTGAGGTGGCCAATAGTTTTATTTTGAATCTGAAAATTGTCTTCAATTTTAAGCAGTTAGCCTGAATGTAAGGCTAAACTTAGAAAGGCTAAGCAACACTTACCCGTTGTGAAGAGCTGCTTTTGATCCATCCGCATCTTTTCCCCCTCTGCATTTTTTTCTTTGAAACAAAGACCTACTTGCTCCTGTCTCGTGTAATATATGAAATGGAAAGCAAGCTCTTCTGAAGTTTGTGCTGTGATCAGTGTACCCCCAGAAGTTTCATGATTTCAGGTTATTTGGGTACTTGTGACGTGGGGGTTTTTGCATCACTGCAGTTTACTTTGTGCTAAAACTGCTATGAGTTTTCCAGTTAGACTGCTAATGCAAACATAGATTCTACAAGGAATGATTATATATTGCAATTATATCGTTACAGGTTACTCTGTGGAAAATGAGTTTACACTGACGTGGTTTTCTGCTCAAGATAACAAAAAGAAGAAAGTAATAAAAATAAGAAAGTGAATATGTTAGATGCTGGACAGTTTGTATGGGGAGCCTCCGCCCAAGAACTCTTCAGTATTTAAATCAATAAAGTTTGAAAGACTCATGCAAGTTGATATAATAACCTCTGAAATACTAATCATCAGTTATCCATCCATTGGGAAACTGTACCAGTCCCAAGCATAAAAATGGTCATTTAAAATGTCTTTACTAAGCAGCATAGAATTCTGCAGAACTAAATCTTGAGTAGATCTAGCTGCCTAAATGGTAATTCCATCTTTTTTTAAAAGGTCAGCTCAATTAGATTTTGGCAAGATTGAGTCTTCAGTGTCTCTTAGTGTATTCATCAGGACACATTGGCTGGTAGTTTGCAAGTGTTCATGAGCAAAACAGGTTAGTAATACATTGGTACCAGTACAAATAGATTGTCCTCATCACCGCGTAGACAAAACACTCATGAGAACTGTGCAATTCTTTAAGCACTAGTGGCATGATATAATGAAGTTGTATTCCATTAAGCACTTGTATACAAGGGAGCAAAATGTCATCACCTGAGTGTGGCTGCATTTCTGTGATACAACCTCATCTGTTCCGTCAACTAGTTTTGCTCTGATCAATAAGCAGTTTTCTGTGGCCTTTCACTACTGTCAGATGTCATTGAATGATGTAAATACACGTCAGAAACTAGAAACTTGACAGCTCACCTAGACTAAAGAGAGAAGTGTTGGAGGGGGTGTACTGCTGGGATAGACAGAAATGACAGCTGATGTCTGCTGTGTATAAATGATCTGATATTGCTACAGACAAGATTTTTCATTTTCCATAAGCATGCAACAAAATGACTGTGGCTTGTACAAGTCAAATCGTTCAAAAAGACTGAAGGGAAAAAAAGAGGCTTTTTATATTACAGGACAGCACTGAACACAATGTTTTAGATGGCCCATTTACAAGTTACCTCTTTATTCTTGTCTTTTGATACTAAATCTTCAGTCCTACTTGCTGTTAAAATGAAGGAAGATTAAATATTGCAAATGTTCTCCCGGGCAGCGTGCAGTGGGTAAAATGTCTACTCATGCTAGCATACTCTTTCAAAGCATCAGAGAATTCACTTCTTCAATATTTCACCACACAATCAAAAAATGGAAGGGTTTTGGTTGGTTGGGGTTTTTTTCAGTTGAAGCTTAAAAAACCCCCTTCAAAATTGACAATAGGGGAGTAAAAAAAAAATAGTTATATTCCATAGTGGGGAATTGTAGCTGAAATGTGCCATATTTTTCTCATTTGAAATTTCTTTATTATATATACCTCATGATTTCAATGAGGATCAACTGCCATAGGAGTTAGTACAAAGAGGAGAGTGCTTAGTACTACTCAGTATGTCATTTGTAGTTGCTGTATTATGGGTCTTACACCATGGAACAGACTCTTACTCCAATTTTACCATAAGGCATTTACAACACAAGTTCCGGACCACAGTTTTCTGGGAGGAAAGGAAGTTTCTGTAATAGATGGTTGGGGCTAAATAAGCATTTAAGCTGTTTGAACGGAGCATGGTATCTGGCTTTTCGTCTTGAAGGTTGGTTTAATCCTTCCTTTTGTAGCATAAACATCTTGTCTTGACCATATTTGCTACTGCATAAGAAGGAAAACATGATTTTGAAGAGAAAATAAATACATTAGTAAAATGACATCTGTTGCTAAAAAATCTGTGGTTTTATTAATCTAAAGTAACACCTGCTGATGTACTAACAAAGCGATCTGTACTCTAGCCTGCTTGTAATAGCAATCTCACTGATAGCAAGTTGCCTTCCTCCCTGCCCTCCTGGCCACTGGAAAAACTGCTGAGAAGACAGGGGTGTTCTCTTTGTGTGAAGGTGCATGCATGTGTGTACAGGTGCGTAATGAAGCTACCTACCTGTCGTATACAGTTGAGTCTTTGCTACCTTAATAATATTATCATGCTTTAATGTTCTTATCCATTACGCTGAAGCATGATTTGTATGAAGAAAAGCTCAAGAGTCCTCAGATTCGGTACTGTGCTTCCACTGCGGCGTGCTTTGGGCGTGTGCCATGTGGCCAGTGCTTACATACTGGAGATTTGGTCTTCACCGGTCACTTGGTGTACTGCCCGTGTGTACCAGAATGGCTCATCTGAAGGGCCTGGTCTCAGAGCAGGAGTCACAGTTCTCATTGACTTTTGGAGTCATCGGTTTGGGCTCTAAGGTTACTCTGCATCTCTAAGGGGTTTTCTACAGGGCTTTCAAACAATAGTTGTCCTCAGCTGGAAAACTTAGACCAGGTTTCTTGAGAGGGGCATGAATCTTGGTTATGAATAGCCAACCAAAACCACTATAAATTAACTGTATTCCCTATTTTCTCAGACATCAGGTCTTGCCTCTACCTTTCCTTTGTATTGTTAATTATTTGGTGGGACTTACCTGTGTGTTGTATACAAGGAATGGCAAGGTGCTCATCCGCCATTATACATTTGTAATGAGTATAATGGGAAGTAAAGTAGGTGAAGCCAAGTCATTAATTGCTACTTTGCTGGCATACTTGAATTAATTCACTGTGTATTATGTACTGTTGTGATGAAAGGGAGGCTGCTAGGAAGCTCTGTGTAGGCTGATGTTTATTTTAAATCAGAAAATTATTTTGATATTTTGAGTTGATTTCTAATTTGGCTTATGAACTCACTCAGAGCCATTATTGTTGCCTTGCAAATGAGAAACGTTGTCACTCTTTCTGATACATAAAATGACCAAAAATGATTTTACAACAATGTTAGTGTGTGTAGAATAATTGTCACAAAAACAGAGTGGTGTCAAAGAGTAGCTATTAAGTGGGACTTTTGTTACTGACTTCATTGTGGCCAGGATATTACCCACTTTTTTTGTGGGGGAGAAAGGGAGATAATTGACCTGTGGAGTGCAGGAAATCATTACACAGGAGGAAAATACTCTATCTGCAGTCTTGTGTGTCTGAACTCAAATATGTTGAGAATGGTTATTGAAATTCCCTAGAAGCTAGCAAGAGGGCTCTGCTGCAATTTAGTACTTTCCTGTGCTTTAGGATACTTTTTAGGTTTAAAACAATCTACTGCATATTTTCTACCCATTAATATTTTATTTTTACAAAATCACCTTTGTTATAGTTTGAATACTTGGTTGCTAGTACTGGCAAGTTTGATTAGATATCTAATAGTCCAGTATAACCCCTCCAAATATTGTAACCTCCAGAATACATTGAAAATCCCCAAATGAAGAGGGTAAAATGACATTTTCCCATTGTTCACAATCCCACCCTTGATATAATATTTTAAAAACTCTAGAGTTATTTCTGCAACAGTTCTGAAATACACTTGCAATTCTAAATATACTGCACAGGGATATAAAGATTAAAACTAACTTGTGATAACAAGGAGTGGTGTGGTCACCCCAAACATGTACTGATCATAGCAATTTTCCATACCATTCCGGTTTTTCTCTCTGTGTATTGCATATATTAAAGTAAACACATAGCCAGGGATTTTTTATTTATTTACAGATTTTGCAGTGTTTCTGTCACTTCAACTTCTTGTTCCTTATTAAGACTTCAGAGATACAAACCAGTAGCTCAGTAATTGCTTTCTTGAATCTGCCTTTAATAATTACATTTAGTAAAGCTGTATCGAAAATTAGAAAGGCAGAGACTAATGGAAAACTAGATTTTTCACTGAATTAGAAAGCAAGACAATCCATATATTGACAACATTTCAAGTTGAAACAGATCAGGAAAACTGTTTTGGACTGTCTGTGCAAAGAGGCAAACACAGGCCTGATGTGCAGTGGCATCTGCATTTTATACAGGCAGAGAAACTATAAGCGATTTCATGTAAATAGGTGTCTTGAGAGGGGACAGTAGAAATCTGATCTGGAAGCAAGTCACTTGAGGTTTTTTTTAGTCAGCGAACCTCTTTTTTTCTTCACATTAGCAAAAAGTCTAGAAAGTACAACTTTTCACTGATTAAAATGCTTTGAAATAGGAGGTGGAGGAAAGAGGAAACATGTTTTAAGTTCTTATTTTAGACTGCACCATAATCTGCAGAAGAATGTTTGTTGAGATTAGTATGACAGCACTGTGAGCCAGCTTGTATGAAGGGGGTTGAAGAGGGACGGTATTGGCTCATTGTTTAGTCATTACTGGGACTTTTCACCAAAAATTTAGGGCATTTGAGTTCCCGTTTTAAGAACAAGTGAAAACATGAAAGCTATCTTCAGACTTCTATTCTTGATATGTTGAATATTTTAAATGCCTCATATTACAAGCAGTTTATTTATTTATTTATTTAGCACAGTGTGTTCGTTAATAAATGGATGCATTGTGGTACCTTAAAATTAAAAAAAAAAACAAAACAAACAAACAACTTTAAAATGTCTACAGATCTTACAGTGTGAATAGATCATCTTGTGGTTATGTATTGTTGGTTGGACATAAAAGCTTGTTCTTACAAGATTTGTATTTTAAAGCAGGTTTATTTACTGTTCTGTCTCCACATGCTTTCTGTTTTCACGCAGTAACTGAGCTGTTTTGTTGATAAAGATCATTTGGGTATCTTTGTGTCTTCTGTAGTGTTTTGAGATCATGCCTTGCTTCAGTTATCCTCTAAATAGACACTATCAAAGCTTATTTTAACATCTTCAGCGTTTTTGGACACCCTTATTTTTACTTAACAGTACCGTCCCACTTACATGCTACACATTTAATAGTAGTTTGCTTTGACAGCATGATGCTTTCTTCTGCTGCTTTTTAGGACGTATTCACAGAATTGGGCACATGTCTTAAAATCATAGAATCATAGAATCGTCTAGGTTGGAAGGGACCTTTAAGATCATGTCGTCCAACTGTCAACCTAACACTGCCAACAGCACCACTAAACCATGTCCCTAAGCACCATCTCTACCTTTCTTTTAAATATCTCCAGGGATGGCGATTCCACCACTCCCCTGGGCAGCCTGTTCCAATGCTTGACAACCGTTTCTGTGAAGAAATTTTTCCTAATATCCAGTCTAACCCACCCCCCCCACCCCAGCATAAGTTGAGGCCATTTCCTCTTGTTCTGTTGCTTGTTACTCTTGCCTGAGTCTTTGGGAGATTTGGATCGGTGTGCATCAATAGAGTATGGATCCTGGGAGATGACACTGTGGACCAATTTCAATACACATGGAAAAAGAGAGTTTTGCCTGTGTAAATATATATACTTTATTTATTGGATATTAAATTCATTTTACTTTAAAATGCTGCTGAATTTTCAATTTTCAGTATGTTTCATTCAAGGTAGGTTTGAAGGCTGCTGAACATAGAAGAGCATTTATCTTCTCTTGGTAGAAGCTTCACCTTGAAGCCTAATAACATAAGATAGAATTTAAATATTAACTTTCATTGTATTATATACATGTATTAATCAGTATGTAATCTTGAGTGCATGATTAATACATGTTGGTAATCTGATAAGCTTCTTCATTAATCCAGCAACTTTTATGACATACAGAGTGCCAGTTGTTGCTAGTTAGCTTTTGAACCTTTGTTGAGGCAGTGTGCTATACTGTTCAGTGATAACAACAAAGAAGACACCAGAGAAGACACCAGCAATCTGAGAAGTTTCACTCTTGTTTGTAGAACCCATAAAAGCTAATACTATCCGTGTTCGGAATGGAAATAATGTGTAAGAAAGCACTGCCGGAGTCACAGAGGAAATAGAACCACAAAGGTAAGGCATGCTTGGGATTCCCTCTTGGCTCTCTGGAATTGCTGTTTGAGCAAACCAGCATTATTTGTACTTTAGGAAGGATGTTGTCAGTTATGAATAAATTACTGTTTGAACAGTCACTTTTGGACCTGGCTTTTTTTTCTTGTACCTGGCAGTAACGATGAAAGGCTCTTAAGAAGAGAAATAATGTGAGGCTAATTGTCTCCCATCCCACCCACCTTCTTCAAAATATTGCAACAGGATCTTCACAGAAACAACAAGTTCTGCATATCATTTGATAAATCAGAATAAATTTAACTTTTCAGGGTAGTTACTCTGCAAAGCTGATGGACAAATTGCTGCTTGATAGCACAAAACTACAAATTTGTGACACAGGAAAAGTCATGAATGTATAACTGGATCTTCAAACTGTCTTCCAAACAACAAGCACAGAAAAGGAAGCATTCTTTTTTTTTGTCTTTTTACTTTTCCTCCTGACTTGGAAGGCGTTTTCATAGGATCATAGAGTCATTTGGATTGGCAGGGGCCCATGGAGGTCCAGGCACCCCCCACCCCACCCCTGCTCAAAGCAGGGCCAACATAGATCAGATTGCGCAGGGTCTTGTGCTATCATGTTTCGACTTTCTCCACTACCTCTCTGGGCCCCTACTCCAGTGTTTATCTAATGTAGACTTTCTGATGAAACTATTAAATAGGCCAGATTTGGCAGTAGATCTGGTGTTAGTCTTATTTTTCTAGAAAAATTGAGTGAGCTTTGCACGCAGTAATTTTCCATTGGGTCTTTTAAAAAATGGATAGAAGGAGATTTGATAGAAAATGTTGTTTTCACTGCAAAAAAAGATCTGGGGATAGGATTACACATTTTACAGTATTTATTTCTATTTCTGATGGATAGAATTTTACAAGCTATTTATTTTGCCGATTGATGTCATGACACATCTTGGGAGAAGACTTTTCTGAAACCCAACATATTGGGTAATATGTACATAAAGCAACCACTCTCCAAAAGTATTCAAGTCCTATTTTTTTTCTGAAATTCTTTTATAACTGTTATCTTCTGACTGTAAACTACAGTAATACCTCATATCTTCCTCTAAGACCATTACAAATCCTATCAGACTTTGCTGTCAGAAATGTTATGTTCTGTTGTAGTAGGGTGTTAAAATTTCATGTAGAATTAGTGGTCAAGATCTTACAAAGCTAACATGTAACACAGGAATAAGAAAACATCACCCTTTTAACACAACCAGTTTGTTACCTACACATTTTAATGAATTGGTTTGCTTTATTTTCTGTGGTCTAAAAGAAGAATTGGAGGAGTTTGTTATATTAAAAATCCTCCACTGGTTTCATTCAGCATTTGTTAGTAATTGCAGTGATTAAGAAGCTTTGAGGAAAATTAAGTTTTTTCCTTTTATGTATTTCAAGACTACCTGAAGTATGAATACTATTTGATGATTTTTCAGTTACGTAGTGTTAACTTATGCCAAAAACACCGGCTAAAGCAAAATTCTGCAGTGGTTCATGATTTTGCAGGTTAATGTCTTTTTTGAGACTTTTCTTCTCTCATGAGGTAGAGGAGCAAAGAGATATTTTTCACAGAGTCGCTTTCCTCAGGTAGAAAAATCAATACTGCATTTTGTGGAATAGCTCTTCCATTTCCTCCTTCACCTCTTTAATACACCCTGGAAGGAGGAGTTGAAAAATGTTGGATCTACGTGTAGAACAACAGTGGTCCCTGCAGCAATACCACTTCTCATGTTAAATCAGATAGATGCCAACACCGGCAGTGCGTGGAGGACCTGACTTAAGAAGATATTTGGGCATGTGTGCGCACTTGACAGGTTTGGTGGTGGGGTCTTCTGTTTTTTTTAGTTGTTTTTTTTTCCCCCACATTTTACATGCAATCCTCACTAAAAAGCCTTCCTGACAAAACCAGGAAGAAGCAAGTAAGTGCCAGGGTTGGTTTCTCATGTCCTGAAACAGGGACAACAGTAGGCAAGGTGGGATGTGTGTGCTTTCTGCGTGGGTGTAAGCCCATTGTCTCTGCTCTGCATCCGCTGGGTCTCTGAGGGCTTGGGCTTTTAAACTTGTGCCTCTGTATTATGCCCAAGTGGGATGCTCTAAGTAGGTTTTCCTAGGAAAAGTATGAAATAAGTTGTTCAGCATTGCAGAAGCACTTGGATTTTAGATCTAAAGTTTCCAAAGTGACTGTGATGTTACTATTTGCCATAATCTCAAGGACACACCTTCTGTACATACAGTTTTCCTGCCTTTTTAAATGTTTTTTACTTCTTACATGGAAAGAGCCCCTAAGGACATAATCCTTTTCTCATTTGTTCCCGTGACACTGTCAATCCCACATGCTGAGCTGAGCGGACACTCAGTGGGGAAAAGTAGTGTGTGACTGACTGCTGCAAGTAAGTATGCGCAGGGATGCTGGGTTGCATTGTGTGAAAAGCTTAGTGGCACTACAAGTACTTAAATTCACAGCCATTTTTTATTAATGATTTTGCCTTTTTCTAGTTTTTACCCCTGAGCAGGCAACTAGGAATGAAGAGAAGGGAATATTTCATTTGGATAGGTACTGCCCCAGACATACGACTGGTAGACGTGGAGCTTTGAGTCCCTAGTATAGACCTCTAGACTAAGAGGCACCTGAATTTTTATCATCCAGCTGCCCCACCAGTAGTGGAGGGAGGGAGAGGGATACCATGTGTCACCAGTGGGTTTTCACAGCAAGCATATGCAGTGACATACGTTTCTGATTCATACGTGACAAAATAGTGCGTTGCCTTCAATGTTACAGAGCTGGAGTGCTTCAGACTAAAAGCCCTTTCTCCTGCTCTTCCTTGGCCTGCTTATTGTAATGATAATGCAGTATAGTCTTTTCAGGTGTTGTTCCCCTGTGCCGTAGTGTAGATTCCAGTCCAAAGTCTCTTTCTTACAAAAACCTAAAAACATCCTTTAATCTTTTTTCTGCTCCCTAGCAACATATCAGATCCTGAACCGCAGGAAAGCATTCTGTAGGCCTAAAATTTGCTCTAACTTCGTGGAGATACCATGAACTTTCAGGCAGTATGGACATGCTATAAAAATAACAAAGCACCAGCACTGCTGATGCAGTTGGAAAACCTCCATTATGCACATACTCTGTGCGAAGTTTTGTTAGGAGTTAGGCTTTTTGCCAGAAATTTATGGGTTGGCCAAATTTGCCTCCGCAGACCTCTTCCTGGTCTTCTTGTCCACATCTTGGGGGAATTTGAAATGGTTTGGGTTTTATTTTGCATTTGGTTTGGGGTTTTGATGGGGTTTTTTGGCATGGGTAAAGTAAAATATATTTTTCTTTAAGTATGTGTTTGGACTCTCTCAGCTGTAACTTTCCAAAAATATTTTCTGTCTGAATCACATACCTGATATGGAAAATCTAAGCCCAAAAATTAAAGGTTGGCAAACTATAAGTAACTGAGAACAGTCTTGTAATGGAAAATATTAGATTATTCTAATTACTTCTAGCACTGCCATTAACTCCTATAATACATTTTATTAAATTAGCTCCATCTCAGGTCCTCTTGAAATGTTATTGAGACGTTAATTAAAAATAGCAGTAGTGTATGTTAGCTGCAGCATGAAACAGGAAGGTGAGGAATCAACTGATGCAAGGTGAATGGCCCTTCATTCATTACGCCTTCAGATTTCTTACCTACGAAAAACATATGTGAGTGAAAGAAAAGGTAAGTAAGGGCAGAGGCTGTACAGAAAGATGAGCAGTTGCTTGCTGAGTCAGTTGGAATTAAGACAGCACCTAATACACATATAGGATAAGGTAAGTTGCATGTTCTCTGCCCTCTAAATAGAGAATGGCACTTTCTGTAAATAGGTACAAGAATCAACTTTTGCTGTAACTAAGAACTTAAAGTAAACTAAGCAAAGTTTACATTCCTTCTGCAGGCGGGCACTAGAAAGACAATAATAGACTCTTTGTAACAAAAAATATTTGAAAAAGTTATTTATGGCAGTGTTTTGTGTGAGTAGAAATTGCAAAAGTTTTTCTCTTCAGTACAAAAGGTGAGAACCAGGAAAATGCCGAGATTCAATGAGGTTTGCATAGGGGAGTGAAGTTTTTACTAAGTTCATAATAAGGCAAAAAGAAAATCCAAAGCCTCAGAATGAGGGAAGGAGTGATATCTGTGACAGTATCACATTGTATCTGTAATGACTCCTTATAGCTATCTGTCATTCTTTATTGATAGTACTTTTGATTTGTCCAAATGAATTTAGGGGTTTAAGTCTGTAGGTATTTAAATAGGGCACTTTGTTGTTATCTGGGGGTGGTGAACATCCAGAGTTTTCTAGTACAGTAAATGAATATTTCTTTTACACTGAAGAACCAGGACATGAAATGTGTCTCTTAAATTTCAGCTAAAAATGTGAATATGGATATTGTTTCTTCACAGTGCTGTGTTTAGGAATCTGCTAGCTTTTATTACTGAGGTGTTCAAGCCAAGTTAGTTCTTTGGGAGTTTGTGGTTGGCTGTGTCTTTAATTTTTTTCCTCTTTGATGAAAAGACAGTCACAGATTTTTAGACCTGTGAATGATACTTTTTGACTCTGATGCTTCTAGTTAACATTTGAACAGATTTGCGCTGTGTGTAATTTTCAGTTCAGGTGACAGTGAGCAATTAAACATTTAGCATGATTTTCAATCATCCATTTCCTGTCGCTTTGTTTGCAGCATGCATACTTTTATTTCCACGTTTCCAGCATCAGACTCAATTTATAACTTATTTAAAATCTTTCTGAAATGTGTTGGGTACATAATACTTTATCTGGCTGAGTACATGTGCAGGCATCTAATTACTCGATGTTTGCCTCACTATCTTCCAAGTGATTGAGAGGCCAGTTGCAAATTAACATAATTCTCACTGAATCAATTTTCATTGTCTTTGAAATGATAAATATTTAATTGCATAACCAGTGTTCTCTTGATAGGTTATTCAATCTTGTATTGCAAAATTGCTAATAGGATACTTTAATTATATAGATTATCCCGGATATTAGTTTGTATTAGTATTTCTACTGCCTGTGAACCTATACAATATGTTGACGTAATTGCACTGGATGTAGTCTCCATAAGCGTTTAGATGTTGCCTTTTCTCAGAAATGGGTGTTTGAGTCAAATACTGCGCTACCTTAGCTCTTCCACTAATGCTGACACAGTCCTGCCTGAAGTGTCTGCGATTCACCTACTTGCTATGTTTTATATTGTAATTCTAAGGGAAGCAAATTAGGAAATATTTTTCTCTCTGCCCTGTGTTCTTCCCTTCTATTCAAGTCAAATCAAACCCCTGCATCTCTCTGAACTTCACACTCACCCTGCTGCCTTTAGGGGGGTGCCTGCACCTCACTGACTGCAGCTCCCGCAGACGTACGGGGGGGCAGAGCCAGGCTGGCCGCCTCGGCACTGAGCTGTGTCCAGACTTTGCCACAAGTTGCCAGCAGTACCTGAACTAGTTTAAATCTGGATCAGGAATATCTCTGTTCACTGTGACCACCAAGCCAACTACAACATAAATGCTCTGTTAGTCACAGCATGTAAATTCAGAAGCTTAAAAACTTAAATCTTAATTTGAGCACAATATTTTATTATTTTTGGGCACTGTTTGTGATAGCTGCTCTTGCATTTTCTCAGTAATTGTGCTGAGTTTGGTGCTTCCATTCTCTTCATCTTTCTTGCACGTGAAGAACCATCTGGTTTTCTGCAGTTGGGTGTATTGATAACCACATCCTGGTAACCTGTTTCAGGTCTTCTCTCAGTCACAGCAGGCTTAATCCAGTAAGAAATGAAACTGCCTTATTTGAGCTTATTTCTTTGTCCCACTTTGAATTACCATTCAAAAGAGATTAACCTGGCAAGGGAAACCTTTGGTGAGCAGGGTGGCATTCTTTGATAAATTGATGCGATGACTCTTCTTTTCAGAATCGAGTGCTGATGTTTGAAATAGTGCTGTCAGTTGATGTAAGAATAACACAGATGGCAGACAATAGCAGAGGTAATTAGGCTTCTGTTTTGGAAGGCAGACCAATGCTAATTTAGTGAAAGTTTGGATGAGTTAGCTCCTTGAAAGGAAGTGCCTGAAAATGTTGCATGCATCGTGACTGCTCACCTTCATTATTAACAGAATAGCATTTGAATCCTCCATTTTGTGGCTGAAGACAGGGTAATCCCAATATTTAAATGTAATATATGAAAGATCTTTGCTAAGCTGCACAGACATTTAGAAAAGCAACCTCCTTTGACTACCGCTTTTGAAAAATTATTTGGATGAACTACACATTGAAAGGTAAAGAGAAGCAGAGACTTCGCAGATGGAGTACTGCAGAGACCCTAATAAGAAAAGATGCAAGGTGGATATACAGTGTTTCTTTCCCCTGGTATTTACTCACCATGAAGAATGTGGAGCTGATTTTTAATAGCTTGTGTATGCTGTAACTTGACTAAATACTGTTGTGTTTCATGTTCCTGTGTTTTTAGTTAGTCACTATCAGAGGAAAATGCTAAATTCACATCAATGACTTACCATGGAATATGAGACAGCACAAAGCCAGCTCCTTTGAAGTGTAATACTCATAACCCTGCTGCGTGTATGCTTTTAAAATGTGTTCTCTGGCACCATTTGACATTTTTGTTTGTAAACAAAAGATCTGTGCTTAGGAGGGCTTAGGTGGCCCAAGTGTTCTCCAGACAGCAAATACACGTGCAAACAAAGTAACACAGGCTTGAAGTTTCTAGAAAAAATGTAGTCTTGTGTCTAGATTCTTGCAAAAAGGAGTTTTTTGCAGCTAGTTGGCTGCAATGTGGGGGCACTGTCATTGTGGTTAGGAGTTGCGTCCTGCCTTGAGATGTGAGAGTACCCTTTATAGACTCTCCACACAAAACAGCAAAGGATTTTGTAACAAAATAAA
The DNA here is from genome assembly GCA_003993805.1 of Himantopus leucocephalus. Lineage (NCBI taxonomy): Eukaryota > Metazoa > Chordata > Aves > Charadriiformes > Recurvirostridae > Himantopus > Himantopus leucocephalus. The sequence goes on from RSEF01000031.1 coordinate 66,110,952, forward strand.
AGAGTCCTTATATTTCATAAACCTTAGAATTTCTCTGTTTCATGTAGACATAATTTTGCCATTAGTTATTATTTGCAATATTCAGTTTTATCCCAATGTACTATTTCTATTGGAAAGTTCATCTTTTCCATAAAAAGACTCATGGTTGTTCTATTAGTAGAACCCTTCCGATAAGAGACATTGAGATGATCCAGATGGACAAATAGAGCAGAGCAGGCTAATTTTTTTGTCTGTGTAACTGTAGGCATTAGCATGTGTTCTGAACTCTTTCCTTTTTCAGTAAAAGATCAACACATTTTTCCTTCAGTTTAATTCTAAGGAAGTTAGCCAAATAGGTGACCACAGTGACAATGAGATTTTGAAAGGGTGTCATCTGTGTAACTGTTGTGTTCTGCGGGTCTAATTAAAAAAAATATCAAAAGCAAGTCATATCTCGTAGCTTCTTAGTTTGGTTACAAATTAGATTTCCATAGTCGGTGTTTTGCTGGCAAGGGAGAGGCTTTTTAGCTTGGAAAGCCAAGTAAGTTATTTTTCAGGAAATGACAGAGAAGTTCCTATGGGATTTTATGAACCATGTGTTTGGAAAAGATTGGTTTAAAGAGAGTTGAAAAAATCAGAAAACTACTTACTCTTATATGTCAGCCACTCTTTCATTCAACAGTGACAGCTCCGTAGAAGCCTCCCTTGAGCTTCCCGTGTTGTAGGAATTACAAAACTGTCTGACTGGGTTGCAGTATAAATTGTTTTACTGCCTTTGCCTCTATACCCTAAGAAATATGACATACACTTCTCAAAGGCCATCTTCAGAAAGAATACCCCCAAGTCCTGTGCATGCCTTTAGTACATCATTCCTGCCATTTTATGAGTGGAGGAGGCCCATGCTGCAAAAGAGCATAGGGGAGAGAATATCCTTCATTATTTTGTAGTATTGGTGGGAAAGACAAACTGCATGCTGAAAGGCTGTCGAAGAGGCTGTAGTCTGGTTTATGTAGGTACTGGTACCAGTAACACTGGTTAGTGTTAGTGAAGAGACAGCTTTTTCGGTAAATAAATGGCTGAAGGTTACATAAAATCAGTAAGGAGACATTTGAAGTAGGAGCCATGTATATAAGAACATGTGCTTCTGATTTTTCTTAGGTACACATTTTTTTTAGTAATGAAGGTCCAAGTTAGATTGTGGTAACATGACATTTTGACAGAAGGAGTCAGTGAAACAACATACTTGTCCTCTCAGTGTGTTTATGTCACAGCAGAAAATCTATTTATTGTATTATAAAAAGAGTAAGGCTGCTTCTCCAGGCCAGGAGAGGTCAGGTAACTGCTTCACACAGGCTGGAGCTGCAGGGAATATTATCTGGAAATCCTGCGGTGAATGTTTCACTTCTCTGACATGGTCTTTCTCTTTCACAACCTCTGGACAAAGCGATGTCATAATTGCATAATGCCAAGCCTTGATTTCTATAGTTAATAAAACTATGTACTTTTTTTCTTGTGCTGTAACTTAATATTGTACATTGTAACTGGGACCAAGTGAAACAGTCTGATCTCATATAACAGACATGACAGTCATTGAGGTGGGGGAAAGGGGCTCTTTGCGGGTCTAGCCCAACTTTTGAGCTGACGTTAGGTAAGATAAGTGCATCTTGTAATGGATAACATAATGGATCTGAATCTCCTCGAGGCCTTGCAGTAAAAGCAAATGCTTGTGTTGAGCAGAGCTGTACTGCTGGAGGCCAAAGCACAGGCACCACACGCAGTTGCCCAGGTCAGCAGACAGGCAGAGGTGGCTCTGGGCCCATCACCTGCCTGTGGAGACTGGTGCACCAAACATCTGCGCTAGCAGAGCTGCCCGTCTGCAGCTCCTGCTTTCTGCCTGCTCTCGTGGACATCAGGAAAAAGGCTTCAGCACGTGTAAGGGCTGCTACTAGGAAGGACGGATGACTCTCAGCTCTGTCCCTGTTAATCCTCCTCGCGAACACTCTGCTCACTCTCAGTTTCTAATACCTAATCTTGCGCTTCTTTTCCTTTACTGCCTCTTACAGCCACTGTCATCCCTTCTTGGGGCCTCAGCAAAACCAAAAGGATCAAACTGAGTGCTTTAGGGCTGTTTTGCTTCGTTCTTTACTGTGTCCCAAATTGTTTCCCAGTTCTGCAGCAGGAAGGGGGCCCTTTCCTTATGGGAAAACTGTGCAGGAGCTTGTGTAGGGGCTGCTTGTGTAGAGTGGGGAGAACAACTGCTAGAGGGAGGAGGCAAAGATGTGACTATAAACAACCTACCTAAGGCATAGAAGGTCTTATCTCTGCAAGTGGACGTGGTGGGGATAAACCAAAGTAAAGAGGGGGGAACTAGAACTGAGGGGAACGTGGTTGGAGGGGAGAGGAAAAGGAAGATTTCCCTCGCCTCATGCCTCTGTGACCCATGTCAGCCTGTCTCTGCACCCTTGAGCTGCCCAGTGCCCACTGCAGAGCTGAGTTTTGCTCCCCACCCCGCTCCAAAGGATGAAGTCAGAATAAGTTAATTTGTTTTCATTTGGGGGATAGTGAGATTCAGCTTTATCAAGGCTGCTATGAAGTTTGAGTTGGCTCTGAATACCGTCGTCTCCGCCTCTGCTGTGGAGGGCATTCAGAAGTATGGAGCATTGCCATGAGGCACTTACACCCCTGAGATACCGAATTGCTGCTGCAGCTACATGCAGCTCTGGGTACCGCCACCACCCAGCTGCTCTTACTGATTCCATGGATGATCATTTTCCCCCAGATCAGTTGGATGGGAATAGGTTTAAAGTCATCTTTTGATCCCTACTATATGCCATGGTCTTGTTCTAGTCATAGCACAATTGAGACAGAAAATGTGCCATTGTCTGAACAATAATGAAACACTAAACATGTGGAAATCCTATTAGTGTTTCATGGATCGTTGCTGTCATTTCATTTGCTCTGGAATTCCTTCCATATGGCCATGACAAAGTTTAAGTTTGAGTTCCTTGACACTTTGAATGCATTAGCTGTTCGTGAGACAGAAGTCTGTCAAGCGCACTGAAGCATCTAAAGAGATGTATTTATTTCTGTAAGTACTGTATTAAATAGAATTAGTGTTGGCAAGCTTGGTCTTGAGAGAGAAAAGCACAGTACTAGAATTTTGTGGGGTTTTCTTTCCTGGTCAATGTTAGACAAATGTATCTGTTTTTTGTAAACTTCTCTTTTTCTGCTTCTGGTTTTTGTATCTCCTCATTCTAAACAAGGCTGCCCAAAATCTTTCTCAACTGTAATTTTTCAGAAATTTGTATACTTTGCAATTCATTTTTCCGTGTATAAATATACACAGTATGATAGTATTAATTTACCATAATTATAAACTGTGTAGTTAATGTAATTTCCATGAGTGAATATAAAAGTACCTTCTGTGTATTTCTTACGTAATAGAAAACCAAGCTGAGAAGTTACTGTTCTTGTTACTTATTTTCCCTACTTCTGGTCATGTTTGTCGTTCTTGTCTGTGTTTTTGTTAAACTGATCATTCTGGGTTTTTTGAGAGAAAGTTACTTGAGTTGCATATTTTCACATCAAATTAGCAGATAAAAGATGTCCTTTTATATCCAGTGTCGGCATTTGACATAGGTAAGAACTGAAGCATGGCAGTGTCAGTGTTATTTACCATACAGTTCTTGATGTACACTTAAAACACCGGTAGGCTTACAGGAAGGCATGGGTGGTTCTTGTATCTCTTACTTGTTCCTATTTTCTTCCATTTGTGCTTTCTGTCTTGGAAATTCCCAGTGATAGACTACCAGTTGTTTGCCTGTATATAATCTAATTTAGTTATTCTGTAGTACTGTCCAGTTTCTGCAGCAAGAAGAGAAATGTAAGTATACTTCTTGAAAATAGTGAAAAAGGACCATTCAGTTAGAGGTTTGCTAATGGTGAGAAAATGATAAATTCAGGAAAATGGCAAAATTAGGCATACTGGCTAACAAATGAAAAAAACGGTTTCCAAGATCAGAATATAATCCATATCACTGGAACAAAGTGGAGGCAAAGAAGAGAGGCAAAAACTTATTTTTTTTTTTCTTAAATATCATATGTAAATCTGTTTTGTAGTAACCCTGAAAGTTTTTGCTACCTTATTAACAAAAAACTTAGGGATTCTTCTCGAATGTTTATCTCCTACACTATTTATGTGGGTTAAATTCTGTTAGAAAAATGCTTTTAAAGGATAATGATCTTCTGGCTTTGTGCAAACATCATTGATAACTGTTGTGGTAGTAACCAAGAAAGATGAGTCATTTCTAGTTTCAGAGTACTCGTAAAGAGTTTTCTAATTGGTGTCTTCATATCTATGGTCCCTTGTGTCCTAGTCAGGATGAACTGCAAATCTTTCACTGCAGTGTAATTTCTGGTATTTCAATGACTATGGGAAAAGCATTTTACTTGTCTTATTCAGTGATTAATTGTTGCATTTTTCATTTAACTAACTGTCACTTATAAAAAGTCATATGTCTTTTCAGAGTTATCTGTTCATAGAACATGAACATTTTTACAAGAAAAGTAATTTCCTTGCAGTGTTGCATTTTTTCCCCCATAGTTCTTCCGTCTTTATTTTGGCACTTTCATCTATGTTCACCAGTTTCCTTACATTGTTTTTCTGTCAGGGCCTGGAATTGCTCAGTTAAATTTGTGTGAGATTTGTCTATAGCTCTTTTGAATCCATGAAAAGATCCTATTTCTCTCATAAGCTAATGTATCTTTCTGTCTTTCACACAAAGCCATGTCATTATATGAAACAGTGGCACAGAAACTCACTTCTGTGCTTTTAGTTTGCTCTTTGATCAGAATTGTGATCTGGTAAACAGTGAGGAGGCAAGCCGGGAATTTATGTTGTCTAAGTAAAGTCATTTAGTAATACGAAGTTCATAAGCAAAATGTGTTATTTCACTTACATGCATTTCTGCTTTATAAGTTACTTTGTAAATCAATTTAATATTTAGAATTGCATTAAATGAAAACGTATACAGATTTTCTACTTATTTATCACAAATTCCTTAGCATTTCTGAAATATAGGTGCCACAGTGAGTAGATTAGAAATGCCATTTTTAGGTTTTTGTTTTCAAACAGTGATTTTCAACATCAGGTCTGTTGTCCAACTTTGTAAATCTTAGATGGCTGCTAAAGCTGAATCCAAGGGCTCTGGACGGTAGGAGGCAAAGTTAAAACCTCTGTACTGGTGCAGAGTTGAAGGTGTAAAGGTGGCGGGTTTGTGGTTTTGGAAATGACATCACCGCACACAGGAAGCTGTGGTTGTCTCTTCTCACATCTTCTGTGAAAGTGTCCAGCAAATATATTCTTTAGTGTCATCTTGTTAGCAAAAATTATGCAAACTAATCAAAGCTTTGCTAATATTTAAAAGGAAGCTAAATAAATGCTGCATGCTTTTTGGTGTTCTGAAGCCATTTCTGTAATTCCTTAACCAGTGATGAAATGCAGAACAGAACAGCTTTGAAGAGAAGGTCCACAGAGGGATTTGTATTTCCTTTCTTCCCCATATTCCAACTATTCTCCTTTATGAAATGACAGGTTTATAGACTTCAGAGGGAAAGATGTTTCTCTGAAGTTGCACATGTATGACTATAACCAAAATGGGACTGCACAAGCCAAGCCATGATTCACAAGAAAGTTACCTGTCAAGGGAGTGCTTACAGCTGAGGCAGGAGCCCCTGAGACTTCTCCAAATTGCTTGGCAAACCCTGTAGCCAGCAAAGGCGCTAAACTAACTGGTGCAGAGGCTCTTCACTGACTGAGGTGTGAGTGAGTGTTATGAGTTGCTCATAATTGCTGGACATTTAACATCAAGTTAATTCAGAACTGTTGCAACACCTTAACTCGTGGTCACTTCTAACTAGTTTCATATTCTGTTATCCATTCTTCCCACCAAGGTATCCTTGAAACTACTTCAATGCCGTGGCTTTCCGGTACAGTCCAAAGTATTTTGTTCCTTGCAGAACTATTTGTCTCATACAGTGTGTAGAATAATGATGTAAATAATGCTTTCCTCTCATATAATTAGGAATGTTAAGTCTCAACTAAAGAAAAAAGCCTACATTGATTTTTCTTTGCATGTGGTTCTCTTTACAACTCTGAACTTACAACATATTCCTAAGGGTGCCTTAGAGTTTTTTCACGTGTAGAGGAAAATTGTTTAATAGCCAATAGCTGTTCTCCCAAAATAGTCTAAATAGATAGGGGGGGGGGAAAAAATCAATGCACCCAAATAAGGTCATCTGCTCACAGCGATTAGGACACAGAAATAGTCCTTTTCAAAGAGGTAGAATGTAGCACAAGTTATTTTGATGGATTACAACAATCTGAACTAATTTTGGTAATGTAAACATTGGTGTGAAATGACTGCAGTCCCATCCATACTGCATTCAAACAAAGGTAGACACATTTCAGTCTGGATTAAATAAAATGCTGTCTGTTTCTAATGTGGTTTGGCTAGCCAGTGAAAACTGTAGCATTTTGACCTGTTTGAAAGGCAGGTTCTGGTAGACAATAGACAGTGTTTATCCAGCATGGTTTCTGGATGTTTGCTTCCATCAATGCTAGCTGGATATAGTGTGATGGAAACACCTTTTTTCTGCATTCAGGCATAAACGCTGTTTGCAAATATGTCTCAAAGAACTTTTTATTTGACCTGTCTTGGGTCTTGATGTAATCATCTGTCCTGAACATCGTCTCTCATTGTCCTGGGAATAATTACTTCCAGCATTTTCTGAGCAAAACAGATAACAAAGAACTCCTAGTTAGACCAGGCATGTTTTCTGTATGCTTTTCTGCTGATCTTGTCTTCATTTAATAGACCATGTTTTCCTGAGTACTTCAAAGTATTTCTCATCACTTGCCCTCAGAACTGACCCAGTGACCTGAGAATCAAGAAAATGTCATGTTAGTGACTACTAATTAGTGGATCCAGAGAGCTTCTTCTCCTGGCCTTTCAACCTTCAGAGGCAGCAACAAAAGCTGTCACATGTATCATCCAAAGAAAACAACCATTTGCAATGTTTCGGGTTTTTTTTTCCGAGGGTGTAGGTAGTAGCACAAGCTCAATTGAGACTACAGATGAATTTGTAGGTTAGGAGGAAATTAACCTATGATATAGTGTTTGCATTTATTTCTCCTTTTCCATGCATAACATGCTGCATTTGTTATCCAGTTCTTCCTGAACACGTGTGTTTTAATATGCCCTATTGTAAAAGGGAAAAAGAATGAATCTTTATTTCTTTTCTGTATTTTTTTTTGTTCTTACCATCCTTTGTTTTAATACCTTTTTTAAACTACTTCAAAATATATTAAATATTTCTGAAAAGGAATATTTTAATCCTTAGTTTTTAATGTACAGTACACAGTCCAAGCTTAACTTGTCTTTTTGTATGTTTGTTGAACAAACGTGTTAACAGAAGATTTGGCCACACTTCCCATTAATCATTCTTGTACTTCTGCACCTTGTGAGTCATCATAGGTTTTTTGAGACCACCTACTGAAATGGCCATGATAAAATGTGCAGTCACAGCTGTGTCACAAAACTGTTTGTGCAAGTACATTAATCTCCTTTTTATTATTTATAACTTTCAGGTCTTTAAAATAGAGGTGCTAATGAGTGGAAGGAAACATTTTGTGGAGAAGAGGTATAGTGAATTCCATGCACTTCATAAAAAGGTATCAATCTCTTTCTTTATAAGACATAACTTTGTTTTGCCTTAGTTGTGATGTTTTCCTCTCTCTTGAAATTGTTACTGTACATGGTTTATCTTAAATACATCTTGTGATTCATGTAATTGGAAATCAGTTCCCAACTAACTCAGTTACTTCTCTATTTGTGGAAAGGGATGATGACTTCTCATATGTTAGTAACTCTCCTTTTCTTTTTTATTATTGTTTACATGCTGTATTGCTAAAATGCTGTCTGTAGTATGGTTTTTCTTCTGGTAAAATTACAAAATAAGACACATTCCTACAGCAAGTAAATACAGTTTACAGTAAACACAGTTTACAGGAGGGGAGGGGAGG